>RPOG01000624.1:0-233346 GCA_008086565.1 Thalassoma bifasciatum
CTGAAAAGAGACATTCCTGATGAATAAAGTTTCACAGACTGTGTCTGCAGCAGTCTGTTGAAGTTTCCTCTTTTGTGAGAACTCTGGTGTTTTGGATTAGAAGGGAAACCTGATCCAGAGAAAATGATGCCAAAGTACAAGCATCAAACGGCGGCCAGACACCAGAGAGCCAGCAGCTCCTCATTCTTGGAAAGCCAGTCACAAGATGGAGTCTGGACGGATACTCATGTTTGACACTTTCTTTATTTTGTTCAGCAGTGGAATGAAAACAGCACTTACAAAGTTTAGAAAGTCTTAACAAACTCTCTCTGAGGGATTCAGAATAGTCGGATGGTCTCTGGTGTAAAGTTTTTATTTGAAGTTTTCAGAAGGACACGGTGAAAGACGTGGAACAATCAGGAAGTGTAGGGGTGACTGGATGTGAAGGCTGCCCTGACTTTGGAGGATTTCTTGACTTTGGGTCGACACAGATGAAACTGTCATCTTGTTGCATATGCATGTGCTTCTGGAGGCCCATATGCCACCTCCCTGTTTTAACAATTCAAATCAGCTCTGACCACACAGAGCGGCTGCAGAGGCCGGGCAACTCACCAAATGAGTCACACAACAATCACACACAGCAAAACTGACACTGTTACATACTGTTATGTGCTTTTTCTGTTGCTTTTGTGCATTTTGTCTTTGACAATCTGGGCATGAAGAGTAAATGGACAAAGTTTGAACATAATGAACCTTTATGTTTTTTATGGTTGTGGCTCAAAATAAAAAAAGATAACCCCATCACTCTGCATTCTGCTAAAATTGTCAAGAACAATGAACAGTAGAATAAAAGAGAAAATCTGTATGCACACTAGGGCTGGGCAATTTATTGGAAATTAGGCAAAATTGCAATATGGCCTACTGCAATATTATAATCACAGCCAGTGCAATGTTTCTTTAACCTCAGATATAGTGTTTTGCAGTAGATGTTTTATGCTCTACACCATTGTTACTCAACCCAATGGACAAATGTGTTGAAAGCTACCTTTGAAATAAAAACAAACTAAGTGGTGAAAAGTGGCAAAAACAGCAAAAAGTAGCAATAAAAACAAGTTTATGGTGCCAACAATGGTCAAAAATCAAGAAATCTTGGCAAAAAAATTCACATCATACTTATCCTTTGAAAAAACACACATCTTTAAATTGTTGGGTGATAACGCTCATGGGAAATAAAGTCATCATCCCAGAAAAACATCTCTGATTTCATCTAAAGGGGGCACCAGAATCAACAAAATGTTATCTAATGGCTTTTTTTTCCCTTCAGACAGACTTAGGTTATGATTGTTGTTTTGTGAATTGTGAGTGTTGTGAATGTTGTTTCTGACAACATTAAAGAATTAGTTCTTATGTATGTTATTTTGTGATTTTGGTAAACTCAGACTTAAGTGCAGACTGACGTGTCCTGTGTTTTGCTGGTACTATTCCTGTTTCACTGGGTTTTGGAAAATGTCATGTCATGTTTTATGAATTTACAGCATCTCAAGAACTGAGGTCAGGTAGAAAAAACCCCAAACTTTCTGCACGCAAGACATTAAAAGAGGGTTATTGTATTTTTTAGCTTTAGTAGTAGTTTTACCCGATTTGCAGATTTAAAAAAATTAATTTAAACTAAAACTATTTTCCTTACTTTGGTGTTTTAGAAAACCCTTATTTTCAGCCTCCCTCTCTTTAGGGCTCCTCAAATCCCCTTACCCATGATTAGCCAGCCTTCTGGGGCTTATCATGGGGCAGACCTTGGTGTTTGAGGCCCACCCCATAAATGTGTCACAAAGGAGTTAGGAAAACGTGATGTGATGACCTGATCTCAGTCTCATGAAGATCCTGTGCTGTTTGAAGAATGGGTCATTTTGACCAGTTTACAGACAAACACAGGGATTTTCACAGCATATACATGTGTAGAGGTTTGAAAAACTGCATGTTAAGTATGAGCCTTGCATTTTTACTATATATCTATGTTTAAAAAATGGGAATCCCCCTCCTTATTGTAATAAATTTGAGCCTAAAGCAGAAATATTATGTATTACCTCTTAAATTTCAGATTGATCCCTCATTGTGTGTGAGGAAAGTATAAACAGTGAATGTGTGGACACTTATTAGTGTAACAGTTTTATTTATGTCGAGCTGAGCCGGCCTTCTGTGCGCTGTTGCTCCATTACAGAGCTGCATATGTGCATGCATATGAATGTGCAGCAGTTAACTATAACAAGTGCTTCAAATACCAACAACACAGCCTGTAAAGCACAAACACACTCACACACACACACATACACTCTGTGTGTGTCTTTGAGTCTATTTGTGTCTCTAATTGGCACATTCACTGGGCAGTAAAAGGCTCTCCTCGCTGGCTAAAAGCCTACAGCTGTACAGCATGCTTGGTTGCATCCATCCAATAGAAGGGGCTTGCCCCTCACACCGCAGACAACAATGCCTTCGCCATGGAGACAGGAATACAACACAGGGGGAAAAAAGCTATAATCCGCTGCATAATCCTCTTGAGTCAGGATGTTACAAAAATCAAGGCCATTCTGCCATGAACTGAACTATTTTTACATCAGCGCTGTGCAGAGTTGTGGAGCGTTGATGGGATAAAAGTCGGTTAGATTGTCTGTTTACTCAGAAGCACCCTGACAGTGATTTCATTTTA
Source organism: Thalassoma bifasciatum (assembly GCA_008086565.1). Lineage (NCBI taxonomy): Eukaryota > Metazoa > Chordata > Actinopteri > Labriformes > Labridae > Thalassoma > Thalassoma bifasciatum. The sequence goes on from RPOG01000624.1 coordinate 2,684, forward strand.
AACAGCGCCTCAATCAGTCATGAGAGAAGCGCTCAGGGTGCTCAGGCCCACAGACGTGTGATCCAGTGATGTGATGATGAGTCTTCACTCCTCTGTCAGTGTGAATGAGAGCAAACTAAGCTCCTGTATACACTTTGTGCTACATTTCCCATGAACAGCAGGAACAAACTCCATCTTCTTTCTACTAGGGGGGCTTCCCTTAAAGGAGAATTCTGGTGTTTTGAAAAATGGACCCCACTTTAATATCTTTGACTTGTGGGTTCAAACTGTTTTGAAATGGTTACACTTTATTTCTTCAGCTGGCAGCCGTGACTCAGGTAGTTATTTTATGTTTCTGACAGTATTACAGAGAGGATCCCTGCAGAAACAGACATTACTGTGGAGAAGTAATATTATGTTTAAAATCAGAAACAGCCGTTACATCACTCTCTCCAATCAGTCACAGACTACACTGATAAAAAAAGAGTGATTTCACTCTGCAGAACACTGGGGATGTTTGTCTGCAGCTACTTTTAACAGTTTTTTGTGTATGCAAAACAAGTGTTGCTGTTGAGCCAGACAATTTCAAATTAAAGCATTAAAGCAAAGAAGCACCTAACGTTAGAAGCTCCAGTGTTCTGAAAGATTAAATCACTAGCTTTGTCACTGGCTTTCAGCAGCATTATGGAAAGGTTGATTGTGTTTTTTTAAGCCAACACATAAATAAAGGAGGAAATAAAATCTTAAAAATGATTATTGTATATGTAGGTTTGCAATCTTAGCCCAAAGTATTGTTGCAAAGACAGAAGCAGGCTGAAACACTTAGGATTTAGACTTTCCAGTCAGCCATAAAACCCTGAAACATGTTTTTCAAAAGTCCTGGGTCTTAACACACCAGAGCTCCCCTTAAAGTGAAAGTAAGAGCAGAGGTCAGAGGTCACAACGAGCCTTAACCATGAGGCTTATTTTGGCGCACATAAAGGAGAACTTGGTTTGACCCAGAGCCTGGTGAGTGAGCTGATCATCGCCTCCCCCTGGGCCAAAAACTCCAAAGGATTCCTGACATACCAGCGCTTCAATTACAGAGGCGGGGAGCAGAGAGGACACACACCGCAGTCTGCCTGCACGGAGGAAAAACCTGCTTGGCTTGGGAAGGAACAACTCTCACTGTCTGCAGAAAAACACCAGAGAGGAAAACTGTGATCTGTCCATCAGCTACGTCAAAGTCTAACTCTGAATGTCTAAACATTTAAATTCATCCAAATTATCCAAATGATTCATACACCAGCCAATTTTCTGAGAAGCACGTTGAATATTTTTGTGCAAGGTGGGTGTGTGCGTAGTTGCCTAGCAACAGCTGCTGCTGTAAGTGGGTGAAGACAGACAGGTATGGGTCAAGCAGATGTTGGAGGAATTTCTAAAAGTAGAGCATCAGACTGAGACAGTTTTCCTAAAGGTACAATTCACCCAAATGACTGAACACAGTTAATCTGGAGACTTCACTTCAGGATCATGGAGTATAAATACAGTAACTTTGGTCTAAACAGAAGTTCATCAAGGGGTCATCTCAGGGTTCAAAAGTCAAACTGTCAACAGCAAAACAAACTCTGGGACCCCCTTGGACTTTGACTTCTGCCTTTATATTGCACACAAGAGTAAAATGGGTTTATCTGGAGTCTTATCACCTCCGACAAGTTAATACTTGATTCTTGATAGCGGCATTATTTCTACGACCCTTACATTTATTGATATATAACTGTGGTTTTCCTGTCTATCTTCCGAGAGATGTATCACATGATATGACTTTGTATGATAGATACACTGTGAGAGCTGAAATCTGAGAAAGTCTTCATTTTTTATTTTCAGTAAAAACAGTCTTGTTACGCTCAATATGAACAACATTCAGCCAACAAGTCCAGAAAAGATGTCTTATTTCAATTTGTTAAAAGACAAAAAGGAACAATCTGCCAATATGGTTCATTATATCCACTTCTTAAATTTCTTGTTCTCTAACATTCTGGCTCCTGAATACAACTTATGGAGTGTTAATCTTTGCCTGTACTTGTGCTTTTTGGTCATCTGTATCTGAGAAGACTTGTATCATATTTCTACATTTCAGCCCGACTGAGAGGAATCTTGATGGTCAGATCAGTTTTGGGTGAAAAGTTCAGACACATATCGACAGTTTGGTTTAAATAAAGTTGAAAGACAGCCTCAGGAAAACAAAGCTTTGTCTCATCTTCATAGAGAGAAAATGCAGCGTATCATGTCGTCTGAGGAGGTAATAAAGTCCTACCTTGCAGCCTTCACAGGCACTGACACCATAGTGATATCCGGAGGACTTGTCCTGGCAGACGAAGCAGGGTTTGTAGACTCTGGGAGGGGGCGGCGGGGACGGGGGGCTGGGGACGAGCTCCTCAGAACTGGTGCTCTGTGTTTCAATGGCTGCCGGGAAAGCAAACAAGAGAAGAAGAAAGAGGTTGTTTCAGATGACTTAATGATTCATTTAGACATTAGGGACTAAGATAAAGATGCTGATATTTAGAAAAAAACAGAAAAGCCATGAATTAGAGCTGACTCCACACAATCGTCCTCTCAGTGATCATAACCTCAGATCACTGCTGCACAAATTCTTCTTCTAGACGTCCAAGGGGAATAAAAACAACAGCAATTTGATGTTTCCAGCCTCTATAAATGTGATATTGAGATCCAGTTAAATGCGTCTTTTTTAATCTGTGGTCTGTGTTTGAATGCCTGCTTTAAATCATGGCAGTAAAACCTGTTCAAAAATAATTTTGTTAAACCAGTCAAGATCTTCTGCGAACTGTATTAGCATAGCTGTAATTAAACATGAAATGAGTGTTATTATGAGGAATTTATTTTATTTTCATGTTTGCTAATGCAAAGACAGTAAGAACTCCTAAACGATGACATTGAATTCACAAAATGATATAATTCAATTTATTAAAGTAAAGAAAAAATTATAAATCATGTGGAAAAATATAATCAAAACCCCGTTTTGTGTAGTTTATATATTTCAGAGTAAAAAATAAGGGAAAAATTAAGAGACCACCTGAAAAAAACTTCAATTCTCTGGTTCTACATCATTAAGATTAGAATGAAAATTATTGCTGTATAGTTTACAATATTCCACCCCACTTCTCAAGTTTCCCTGAAAAATAGTTTGATCTGGGTATACAGTTTTATTTGATTTTTGGCAGAAAAATATTACTGGGTGGATAAACAAAAGGGAACATTATTTTTAGACCATTAACAGTTCACTTTGTTTGAAAAAATCCATTCATTTTCAGCGCAGTGATCTATCTTTCATTGTCTTGGATCTTGGCGTGCTCTGCACCAATCTTTCATTTTGCTGTGAGGTCTCAACACATCACTCTTGACCAAAAAAAGGTTTATGAACTGGGCTCCAACTTGGGACTAAACGAGATTTGTGGATTTCACTCTGCGTGTGACTTTTGGTTCTTCTCTTCTGTTCCCATGAGTAACATGAATGTTTCAGGATTAAATGGATATTATCTTATTTCATCTTAAACCTTAGAGAGAATTTTGCATTCCACAGAAGTTACACTTATCCACCAGAACCTGTTACAGCAATGTAAGAATGTGTAATTTGTGATGCAACACACTGACAAAGCTACATGTCTTCAACTCTGTTCAGGGTTTAGGTGTGCAAACCGCAAGATGATATTGTTTCATATTGTCACACTGTATGTCATTGACCCTGATATTAAATTACATATTTTTTCTCAGATTTTCTTGTTGAAATATCCTTATAAGATACAGTAATGTTAACTATTTTCTAATGTTTTTAATGTGTTTATTTTGAATAAAAGAAACAAAAAATTCTTGCAATAGCTCAAAATCACAGTTCAGAGAGTCAGTATTTTCCAACAATGGAGGCAGACAAAGTTTTGATCTTGACATATTTGTCATTATTTTACTCTAAAAACCTAAGAGCTGTTAAGAACCACAATCTGTAATAACAAAATCAAAATGATACCCAGCCCTGCTGTCAGGTGATCACCAGCATCTCTTTAGTGAAGTGTGTACTTGAGTTAAATTTCAAAAGTCACTTTCGTAGAATTTCTGCAGTAATAGTTGAGATGCTGATTGAAGAAAATGTTTAATCACCTCTGTATTCTTGTCCTCTAAAGCTTGTGTACCTCATCTCTTAATAGATGTAAACAAAAGATAGTTGATCTCATTGTCCAAAGACCTGTTTCTGTTTCTGCTGCACATTCTATACTTTGTTGTAGGATGATGTATCATACCATCAGTTCTTGTCTGTGGAGGCTTGTAATCATTGCACGCTCATCACCTTGAAGAGGAAATGTACCTGACTTTGAATCAACACGGTGATTAAACTGCTACCCTGACGATACACGCGTCTATCTGCATAGAAAATGGAGAAGAGTCTCTGCAGCCTCTCCTCTGATTAGATTACTTTCTTCCGTAGTTGGTCACAGTAAACTCAATTATTCCTGGTAAGGGACGGGCTCCGATAATTACTGGACCCTCGTCCCTCGGTGGAATTCCCTAGCGCTGTAATCTAATCTTCCTCCACATTCACCCTGTGTGACTTTTTGCGCATGTCAAATTCGCAGCTTTGCATTCGTCCACCTCAGCGGCTCGAGGGAAGACTTAACCTGTCTGCGGCACATTGGGGCCTGAAAGTGAGGCTAAATGTTACTTCTGTAATAAGGGATGGAAAGTGAGACGACCACAAAGGTTAATTAGAAAGAAATGATTCATAAATCGATTGATTCTCACTCTTATCTGACTTTGAGAAGTCTCCGTGACTTGTTATGAAACAGCAACGGCATTGGCTGCTTAAAAAGTTCTGCAGAATCTTTAAGTAGACTTGTATAAAGCTGACATAATGGTGCTGCGTTTGGATTTGGAAAAGTTTTCTGGTCTGAATTTCAAGTGGAATTCATCTGAGAGTAAACAGCTTCAGTGGAGGGAGTCAGCCGAGATATTTGCCTCCGTTCTGCAGTGCGACCTGGTTTCATTGATGACGACAGACAGACAGACGTTTGTTCTCATTGAAGTCGGGTCATCTCATTGCCTCAAATGCTCCAAATGGTTTCCCTCTGTCGCTGGCAGTGAGCAGACAGAGCAGCTTGCACATAAAGCAGATGTATGGTGAGAGACAGTACTGGAGGGGATCCAGACTTCTGACACTCCAAGCTGTCTGATGGAGGAGGAAGGGGAAAAGTGCAGCTTTTTACACTTTCTGTATCTATGAGCAAATTCAACATTTGGTTTTATTTCAGCCGGAGAGTTGGAAATGATATCAAACTGACTAAATGACTGTCTCATTTCAAAAGAAAATCCAGACATGAATTTAAAGACTTAATCTATTTTTAAACTTAGGCCCATTTTTTGATGACTAATAAGAACAAAAGATGGGAAACGTCCCCGGTTGACTGTTTCAGCCAGCAGCTATGAGTGTACTTCATTAAAGCACGTCTAACAAAAGTTCTTGTTTTTGTAACTAACAGGCTCAGACTTAGGTTTCAAGTCTCAGACAGTTGGTGTTCGGGGTAAAGCATTTAAAAGTGACACGCCACATTATTTCATTATATTGTGTTTAATCAAATGCTGCTGTTGGACAGTTCCTGTGGTTCATTTTCTTGTGTTACTTCAAAGAGGGGGTTCAATGCTTTCCCATGCTTTGTGTGTAGATATAAAACAAAAAATATAGACTTTCACAATATATATGTGCACACTTTTGAACCTCTACATATTTATTTGTTGTCATAAACCCCAAATGTTTCTGTAAACTGATCAAAACGTTTGGTTCTTGAAGAAACACAAAATCTTCATGAGATCTTCACAAGATTTTCAGATATGATGAGGTCTGCTCATACCTCTGCCTCCAACAGGCTTCCAGAGGGCTGGCCAATCAGACGGAAGGGGGTTTGAAGCCCAGGGAGCTTTAAAGAAACAGTAGCCCACTGGCCAGGAAAAACATTTACAAGAAATCTACGTCCATCACTTGTGATACATTCAGACATTTAGAATCTGACAATAACGTCACTTTTTTCAGTTTTAGGACCAGAATTTAAATGGTTTGTAGATGCCAGTCATTTAAAAATGAAAAAATCAGGAGAAAACTGGGAGAAATTACAAATTGGAAATTCAGGGGGAGAATGGGTCAAAAAGCAAAAGACTCCTGCAGAAATAGGGAGTGTTGGCAGTTATGTGCAAATTACGAGGGAAGAGAGAAGTGACAAAACAGGAGGAGGGTGGAGGGAGATGGGTGTGAAATATGGGAAAAACATGAGTGTTGGCAGGTATGGCTCTGGGACATGTAGAAAAACCCAATATGAAAGTCTAACTCACCAGACTGTATATGCAGAAAGAATGATTTACCACCAAAATGAAATTAATATGTAAATTGTAGCACAGGTGCTTCGCTGGACTCTGTAGAGCAGGGGTGTCCAAACTTTTTCCCTAAAGGGCCGTATTGGAAACTGTGAAAATGACCAAGGGCTGGCAGCTCTTATGAACTTGTTTACTCACAGTGAAAGTTACAAATAAGTGCTCTATTGGAAAACTATTTCTTTTTAGTGGTTTCTGAAAAAAACAAACAAACAAACAAACAAAATAGTTAAGTCAAACATGCTTGTGCTGTTATTGCAGACCTTTAGGATAAAACCAAACCTGGAAAAAATATGTAACAATTTTATGGCAGGATCAGGATCTGGACTTTATCACATTTGTTTATACAAAAATTCTAAAAACATTTTACACCCCAAATATCTCTGATCCTGCATTCTAAACCACTTTATGCTTCAACATTTGTCTTTTTTGGTCCATTTCATATCTTAAATTCAGTTTTTTGATCCTCTTATGTGTTTTTTTAAATTTTGTGTGTGTTTCTTTTTAAATTCTAAACAACTCATGAAACACATTTTGCATCATGCCAAATGCAATTAAATGTCAGCTGTAAAAGTTGTTGAGTTTTTACAGATTGTGCCGTGCTTTAGCTTTATAAAGTTGCCTATGCACAGTCCAAATCTTTGTGAAACATTAACAGATATATTAAAATTTATTTCAAGCACTTGACAGAAACTGTAAATGTCAACAGTTAGAACATGATTAATTTAAGTGACAAAACTAACACATGGTAAGATGAGAGCTGGGGGGCGCTTGAAAATGAAGATAGCAGGCCACAATTGGCCCCCGGGCCGTAGTTTGGACATCTCTGCAGTAGAGATTAAGAATTAAGAGTGATGAAGAATGGGAGTTCCTGCAGTCTGAAAGTTATCATCCTTCTAGTTTGAGACAGTGGGTTAAGTAATAGTTTGTTGGAGTTTTTTTTTTCTGTTCGGTAAATTTTTTAATTTAACCCCTTCCTGCCAGATTTTATTTACAATTACACAAAGAATTTCTTTTTTTTTTGCATTCTCGGAGATGCCAAATCACGTGGAGATTTTAAATTTGAATATAGACTATAAAATACATATGACCTAGTTATACCATACTGAAAGATATAATAAGTTTTCTCTCTGACCATTATATTACAAAAAATGCATTTGATACGGTCCTTGGTATGTGGAGAACATGAATCATTAGACATTAGCGGAATACAAAGATAATGGAGTATGCTTTAAATTTGCAACAACAGTCATCAAGAGATTAAATTAATAAAGTTTTAGAGAGCCAGCACACCCACATACACATATGTTACCCTGTCTATCGGGTCATCAAAGAGGACTTCATACCCAGAGTAGCCAGTCTTAAAACCTTGCTGTGCACATCACTCCTCCACAGATTCAGATTTAAAACGTTTTCCTCCACACGATGACCATGGCTCTGTTTGCACTTCATCCATGTGATTCTGATATTTTATTCCCATATGTCTGATCTCATGAAGAGTAACCTTAAAGCTGCTGTAATCACTTTATATTTTATACAAAGACGAAGCACGGCATCACATCACTGACCGTCGTGTATCAAAGAGGTAATTCATGAAACAAGTGTTCAGCAGAGATGTTAAAGAGGATGTATGACCACTGGAGCACACAGTGAAATGTATATTATCCTTCTGCAGGAGGTGCGACACACTTGAACATACATCCAGAGGAAAAATACTTTTGCTGCTGATATTCTGTGGGAGCATTTGTGACGGCTGGGTGGTCCCACACCGAGGAGACGCAGCGCCAACATTCAGCCTATTTGAAACTCATGGCTGCGTCTGAGAGCCGGTGTGACCACCTGCAGACAGATGGGACGCATAAACCTAGATTCATTACACCCCTTAGTGTGTGTGTGTGTGTGTGTGTGTGTGTGTGTGTGTGTGTATGTGTGTATGAGATGGGGGGTTAGGAGGAGGGAGGGCTGGTCAATGACTACCTGTGTGTGGGGCTGTATAGGCCCTATCAGGTGCAGGGGAGCCTTTTTCCATTTTCTGCGTGATTAAACTTTGAGTCGACTTCCCCGCATGTTAACATACACAGAAAGCTCCATTAGAGGAATAAAGAGCGCTGACAGACAAGCGCACACGGCCAGTCTGGCCTGAAGAGCGGGCAGGGAGGAATCTGTGGCTGAACCCTTAGCCTCTGGCTGAACCTGCCGCCGGGGTCAAACAGGAAAGCACACACTCCCTGCTGGAGGCTGCAGGCAGAATGAGGGGAAAGATGAGAGAAAACAGCTCCTCTGATTGGCCCCAAACAACAGGACTGAACCACCAGGGGAACACAGGAGATACACAGAGCCGATACTGCTCTCTGATCAGCTGGGCTCAGAAAAGCACTCAGCTAAAGTGGAAAACTTTGCCCTTAAATTAGAGTTTGTTTAGGCTGATAACATTAAGGCATGATGTGATAATCTCATCAAGTCCTGATCTGATAAAGACGCTGCTGAGACTTTATCACATCAAGTCAATCAAGACAGATTTCTGCTGAAATTCACCACAGTTTCAATATTCAACAAATAACACAATGTTCCCTTTACTAATGAAACATTTCAAAATAGAGCTGACTGATTAATCTGATTTTCACAATCACGTCAATCTAAAATACACTACTTCCTGCTCTGATAACAGAAAAAACACACTGAAGGGGATTATACCAAACAACTAAAGGGAAAGAAACTTCTTTGTTCACATTAAACTGGTAAACTTTACAGCAGACGCACGTAACGTCTCTTTAAGACTTAATTTCAAAGTTTTTGCTTCTGTGTATTTATTGTTCCTTCTTGCCTCCACACTCTTGCCTTTTTCAAACATCTTTAACCCTTTAATCAGATGTCTGCAGATTGTTTTGCCTCTTACTTTGTGTGTAAATGGAACAACTGAGGCTTGAGATTTTTGATCAATAACATGTATATATCTATATTTAAGCTGAAAAGAAAACAAATGTAACTGAAAGCATGTGCAATAATAGCAGAACTCAAAGCCAAGAGAGGAGACTCATTTTATCTTAGGTCCTGTTTCTGATAAGGCCTTTGATGGATTGTAGCTCATGATTCCTAAGTGGTCGATCAAATTTCAGGACGGACACACACCACTGTCGACCACCCCTCTGGATAAAACTGTTTTCATGATAACACGAGCTGCATTTAACTTTGGTTTATCACACCGAGAGTCGCACTTGCACCGAGAATCACGAGAGTAATTGCTTGATTCAGAAAATTAGTCCATGGTTAGCTAAACAGAGGAAACAGATGGAACAAATTAAACAAACAGAAAACTTAACATGAGTTATTGTGGTATTCAAGAAAAGGTCAAACATTGCAGGCAAAAGAAAAACAGAGAATCAAACTAACAGTAATAACACCACCTATACTAGTATGTGAAATAAAATTACACCCCAACTGAATAAAAACATTCTCAATAACTTCAACTGTTATTTAAGAAAATAGAGAATAAATGATAAGACATGAGTCAACAAACGATAAGGGCAGCACTTTGTCTCTTTCACCCTAATTTTGTTTTCTGTCCTCCTCCCCCACCTTTTATATTATTTTATATTTATATTCTTTTAACATTGTTTATTTTTTGTTGTTTCTTTTGTTTCCCTGCTTGTTTTACCATGCAGGTTACTCGTTAATTGTCAGTGTTTTCATGTCAATGTTTTCTTATAGTTAAGTAAAATTACCATATTCTAAAAACCTACAAAGAGGACCCCCCCAGCCTCACTGAGACACTGCAGATATACTCAAAGACACTGAAAGCCAACAAGGAAGCTTTTAAGCCAAACATTTAAAGTGAATATAGTTTCTGTAATGTAGGTATAAATGATGCCTCACATCTTGCTTCTACAACAAGAAAAAAAGAGAGGTAACCCACTGCTCAAGTACATTTATTGAGTGCAAAAATATAAATAATGTCCCAAAACCATAGTTAAACAAAAAGAAAAGTTGAGGTATCCTTCAGTGTTTTGTGCAGGTTTTCTGAAAAAGTGTATTCATGCTGCGGTGTGTGCAGCACATGCAATCAGAGCACGTTTTCTGTTTTGATCTATGGGAAGTAGCAGCCTGGGTCTTTTGCCTCATGTTGCATACAGCGTGTATTCTTAACATGTTGACTGGTAGATGGATACATTCCAATTGTGTCAGTGTGCAGTGCTTCATTACAAATATTAGTGGACTGTAGAACAAGCTGAGGAAAACCCGGACCTTCTAGGAAATTATGTAAAAGTCTCCTGGATATAATTTTATATCCATAAAAAAGGAGAGAATAGGTTGTATGATAGCGCTATGTTTAATTTAGTTTGGTCTTTTTGCTTTTTGCTCTCCCATGTATGTAAGTTGTGTTTCACAGTGGTGTCTCACATTTTGAAAAATGAAACTTTTCATAAAATAAAAGAGTCTTACATCAACTAACTGGCTAGGAATGTTAAAGAAAACTCTTTCAGATGAGTCAGATCCTGCTCTAAAGGGTTTTTAAAGGTTTGTTCCCTAACCCGCATGGTGGAATCCTCCTCATGGACAGTTTAAGAGTAAAAGTGACCACAGCTAAATTTCCCTCTGAGCTACTTTCTTATTGCCCAACAGCTTGTTTTTTTTAAGTAATGTTGAAATGTTTGTGTATGACGGGATTAAGCTCTGTGTTTAATGCTAAAATAAAGAGCATTATATAAACAATTTGGAAACAAAAAAGCACAATTTGCTGCCATTTTTTTGCAGTATATTTTGTTTGGTGACATCTTTGCAGGAACAATATGAAGCATTACATGAAAAACTGCACCATTTGTGGTACTATTTGTACTTCATGCCCAGATTTGAGACAGAAATATACCATCCAAGAAAGTGGTCATTTCCTCTATGTAGGCTATGAAATAAAAATACAGCAGGTACATTTAGCTTTAAAGACTATAACAAACTGACCCTTGTCCAGCTCTAAATGAGCAATGTGACAAAGGCTGTGTGGAGATAATCTGCAGAGCTGCAGCGTCATCTATCTTCTCTGCACCCTCCCTATCTTTGTATCCAGTTCCCCCAGTCTGAAACCAGTGACATGTAAAACTCTGCCCACATGGTGCACACGACCAACAGATGGCAAAGAACCTGCAGCAAAGTCTGTCGCTGCTCACAGGCCATTTAACACAACGACGCCGCATTCAGAATGAGGACAAAGCTGCTCTTACTGCTGCAGATAAGTGAAAGGAAAAGGTAAAATCCAAGGCTTTATTTTCATTTAAATAAAAAATCAATTGGAAGGAAGGCCCCATTAATCTCAGGGATTGAATTAAAGCAGACAAATTATAACAGATCCCCCAGAAGTAGGGACAAGGAGAGGAAAGGAGCTAAGAGAGGAAGAGAAGGGGGGAGAAAGAGCAGGAGAGGCATTTCCTGAAGCTCCTCGGGGTATTTGTATGTTTGGTTTGTGTTAAGGAGAAAGCTGTGGTGATTTGGGTGTGGAGCGGTGGGCATAGCCTGCAAGGATTAGAGGAATATTACTCTCAGTCGATGGATCCAGCCCCCTCCTCGTCTTCCTCCTCCTGCTCTCAGCTGACGCTCCATCCAGTCTGGAAGTGTTTTTTCTTCCTGCAGGTTTTCTCTGCAGGAGCAGCGAGTGCATAGCTCACATACAACAGGCCCAGTCAGAGGAAATGGTCAAAGTTCACCCAAAGTACACCAAATTAGAAGCAGCTTTGCGCTGCTCTGCGGCGTGTTTTACGGAGAGGGATATTTAGAGGAGCTTTAAACACTGGAGGAGAAGAAAATAACAATGAGGAAGAGTCATTTAACTTCATGTCCAGTGAGGAAATTAGAGGAGAAAGGTCAGGATCTGCTTTTTATCAGGAGCTATGCGCTACGTTCAACAGAGAAAAACCTTCCTTTCCAGATTTCACTCCATTAGCAGATGACTGGTGTTTGGTTTTAGGGATTCACAGCCACACTCTTCTCAAACCCCCTCTCCTGACCCCCTCTGTGACCCCACTTTGACCCCGGGGGGGGTGACACAGCGCAGAGGTCAAACTGCACATTGACGAGAAGCAGCGTTTGCAGCAGCAGAGTCGAACACAACAGGTGCAGTCTGCTTCAAAGCTTTCAGAAAAAGTGAAGGAGAAAGTCAGCGCCATAAAAGCAGAAGAGAGGCGAGAAAGCCGGGGAAGGAGGGAACGTGGGGAGAGAGGTAAGGAGGCTGAAACGTGAGAGCTTTCATTTTAATCCACAGGAATTCAAGGCCTTAAAAGCACAGCGCCGTCCGGGATGATTTTATTCTGCTCCTGCCAAAATGTGAACATGAAACTGGACTTTGTGTCGGTCAGATGATGGAAGCGAGCAGACGGGTGTGGCAAAACGAGACGGAAATCAACTATTGAGAAAGGAAATGTTCCAGTCTATAAACATAAATTATGTCCCAGACCAGAGTTAACAACCTACTAGTATGATCACATAAATATGATCTTTTAGCTAATGAGTACATAACACTTAAACCAAAAAGAGATCCAAATGTCATCGATGATTGAGAATATTCTTGAGGGCGAACAGCAGAACAGCACCTCTTATTTTGCTACACTATCACAAAGAGAACACTGCAAAAACTGAAATCTAAGCAAGTCATTGTATCTTATTTGTAGAAAAAAAACGTTTTATTTTTCTTGATTCAAACCACATTCACAAGACTAGGTACTAAAAATGTCTTATTTCAAGTTATCTAAGGACAAAAATGAGGTCTGAATTGCTTGTAACAAGTCAAAAAATCTGCTCATGGGATATGAAAATTTCCCTCGTAAAGTTTCTTGGAATTAGAAAGATGTCTTAATACAAGAATTTTTTTCCTTATCCCATTGGCAGATTTTTTTGACTTGTTACAAGTAATTGAGACCTCGTTTTTGTCCTTAAATAACTTGTAATAAGACATTCTCCTGGACTCATCAGTTGAATGTAGCTCATATCAAGAATGAAAAGAAAATTTTTGCTGAAAATACGACATAATGACTCACTTGGATTTCAGTTTTTGCAGTAAAACAGGTACATGTGCACAAAGAATGACCAATTTAAGGGCCAGTTAAGTTTTAAAAAAGCAAATTGGCCTAAAATGTTTAATAATTTCTCACAGTTTGGTCAACATTAGATTTTCATGTATTTTATTAACTACACTTTTTATTGCCTTCATTTTTTAGTGAAAAAAAATTTGAAAAAAATTAAATCACCTCACTGTAGGTTACGTTTACTGTCCTCTTTCTATACATGTAAAATCTTGATGGATACTTAAAGAATCATGTTGAAGTCACCTGATGAAATATAAAAGGTTTGTTTCTCCTGAATAAAAGAGACAGCAGCAGGGGCATGTCCAGATACACACACACACACACACACACACACACACACACACACACACACACACACACACGTAGTATATATATAAATTCTCAATCAATTAAAAAAAAAAACACACAAACACACAAATGTATGTCCAAAGTTGTGATTTACTAAATTACTGCCGACAAACTCTTCCACAGTCTACCTCTCAAATAAACATTTATGAGGAATGTTTCAGTGTCTCAAAATGTTGACACAGATTTGTTTCTACTGTCAGACACTGTTTCCTCTCTGAAGCTGTCTCATGAAATAGACGTGTGAAGTATTTTGAGTTGCATATACATTGAGAGAAAGCTACTTTGGGATTTTGGCGCAGCCTCTGGTGCAGCCAGGTGAGTTGAGGGTGATCATTGTTTCTTGTTTGTTAGTTTTGTGCAGACAGGTTATTGATTTGCCGTGCTTCGCAGACAGTCTGACCTGCTGGACGCTGCAGAATCAGCTGAGCCTCAGTGATAGAAGATGATTCATTAAAGGTGTTTCCAGGTTGAGTATGTGGAGGCTGAAAACACTTGGTACCTATGGAGTGCAACTCAGGGAGGTACTGTACTAAAATGTTTTATTTTTCCTTAGGATATTTTGGTGTGGGTCTGGGTTTGGCCTTGTGGTTACGCTGCACGCCCAAATGGCTGACAGACAGATTCACTTCAATGAAATAAACATTTGTCTCCTTTTTCCAGCTCAGTGCAAGGTCCTGTTCCAATAAGACCCAAAATTATACATAAAATAATGTAACTCAATTTATTAATCATATTAATTCACAACAACTGTTGCTTTTATTTCTCACATGAAGAAATGAGATTGAAATGAGAACATTTTTTTACAGACAAGCATTTGTACAACTAAGTTTTCTTTCAATTTGAACAATATTTAGTTTAGTTTACTTTTATGCCTCATTTTCAAAACTCTTTTTTTTTCCAGCTTCAGTTTGGTAAATGTGGGGAATAGACTTGTTTATCGATAAGGCTTGTAAGTTATCATTTTGCTGAATAAAATACTCATAAATTTGCTGGTGAAGAAGTGAGAGTTGACACATATGGGTGCACATATTCAGCAGGTTTTTGGTGTTTTTTGCAGCTGATGTGAAACATCAACTCCACGTCACAAACACAAACACAAACTGACTGTTTTAAGAGTTTAAAAGATAATAAAGAATTGTGTCCTTGTTTTGAACGCTTCAGTCATGCAGTGTGTATCTAAAACCTGTTACAACAAAGGAACTGAATAAAGCCTTTGTGTGACATTCAGCCCGTGTGAAGAGCGAACACTTGAGGACACGTCTCAGTCTCAGTTGGTCTCTGTCAAGTCTTGTCCTTGTTTTACCTGACTCCACTCCCTCACACACACACACACACACACACACACACACACACACACACACACACACACACACACACGCACACAGAGCTGCTGACTGATCGTCCAGGTCTCTGATCTCCACCAGCTTCCTGTGAGTCAAACATCTTAAACCGTTGCTTCATAAAGAGCTGAATAGTTTGGAGCCAAATAAACCTTCAGCTGTTTCCTGACCTCTCAGCTGCTCTGTCTCACGTCTGCGTTCTGTCTCCAGACTTCACCACATTCATCACAAACTTCTTTAAAACTGAAAGTTGCATCAAGCTTTACAACTTTTCTGTTTGAACAGCTCAAAAAACATTAAAACACAGCCTGAGCAGATAAAGGTAAATTTCTCTACAGTTAATATACTCGTCTAAAAGTTTGAGTTCTCTGTGGCAGATAATCTAACCAAATACAGCCAACACTGCAGTTATCATATCAAAACATGGTGTGCTCATGAGAGGGCAACTCTCTGTCTCATGAAAACCACATGATACTGTCTGATAAACCGTCTATTCACCCGCTGAAAACGGACCTTACACGGGCGGCGGCCAACTGACCGCAGGAGACCATTGTTTGAGTAATCCTGTTTAAAATGATCCAAAATAGAAACCGCAATCAACGGGGGACGGTTTATGCAGCTTCAAACATTCATTCATATCAAATTAGTGATATGAAGCGTTCATATGAGCTCAGAAAAAAAACACATTGAAAAAACACCACTCTAATGAGAGTAAGAGTTGATATTTTCTGAGGTGTTTGAACGCCCAATGCCCAATTTTGAAAACATAACCTCTTCTTTTAGCCAACACTTTTTCCTCATTTATACTGTCATTATAAAGGAGACAGAAAAGTGGATGAAGCAGGAAACTGAGAGAATGAGAGAGAGAGAAAGAGATGTGACGTGAGAAAGAATCAGCAGGTTGAAACTGAATTCAGGCCGTCTGCTTGAGGCCTGCAGCCGCTGCACACGGAGCACTGGACTCATCCACCGACAGTCTGATAAAATAACTCCTGATTAACAGAGCTTTTGACACAACATGAAAGAAAAGGTAGAAATTGTCCAATACATACAAAGTAATTCACTCATAGCACTAATTTTGGAGTTATGAGGATCCTCTGTTTGTTTTTAGTTTCTACTTTTTATATATTTGAGCGGGGAGGAGACACTGATACAGAACTTTCATTTCAAGGAGTTTCCTGCAGAAGCAGCACAATTTTTTGTGTCAAAACGAGGAAAATTTTCTTTGGCTTCACAAAATGTCAAATCTGGCCCAAGTCACGAACAGGACAACATTCATTAAAAGAGGTCAATAAATTAATGTTCAGATGGGAAAAATCCTCATAAACCCTGAATAAGCTAAGAATTAACTTTTGTTTTGAAGAGTTTAGTTCTGTAATTGCTCTCGGGCCAAATTGGTACTCATGAAAATAATTTGATGTCTCACAGAAGCCTGAAGCAATGACCTAATGAGAGCAACTCAGGTTTTTTTTTTTATAAAAGAATTTTTATTCAAGTTAGAATTCAACTATCATACATAATTGTACACATTGCATCTCTTTCTTGATTAGAAAAAAAGAGAAAATGATAAGGGGAAAAAGGCAGCAATTAAAAATACCCTTCAGTTCATGACACGTCTAAAAGTCTTTATCTGAAGTCCGTTCTGTGTGGGTTGACAAACTTAATCCACTCTTCCCAGCATTTATCAAATACATGAGTTTTAAGCCTGAGAGAGTAAGTTAACTTTTCCATCACAAAATGTCATGAATTATATTAAACCAGTCTGATAAAGACACCAGTGGGTGTTGACACAACCATTTTTTTTCACAGCTTTTTTGCTGAGTACTAACATGATTCTGCACTTATATGTCTAAGAGGATCCTTGGAGTTTTGGAAGCATCTTTACCAGACAAACGACAGAGAAACATATCAAATTTAATTTATAAAACTTTTTCAACTCAGATCTTTTTTTAAACAATAGATGGGATGTGCTTTGACAGAATTAAATTTCAAAAAATCTATCTTATATCATGTCATCTCTTTAAGTCTGTGTGTGTGTGTGTGTGTGTGTGTGTGTCCTTTTCCCTCTGTGAGCTTTTATCAAACTGCCATGTTACTGCTTACGCCGCTGGAGTGTGTTTTGCAATTTTATGTAATGTATTACTTTGCTTAGGCTTGAAAAAAAAACTAAAATAGGAAAGAATTAAATTTATAATCAGTTCAGATAAAATTAGAGAATAATTGTTTTTGCTGTGTCCATTTTCAGACTGTGAAGCCAACTTGATTTTGTTTCATTAGTTTGTTTTTTATGTGTGCCTGTGAAAGATGTGGTGACAATGAGAGAAAAAAAATAGTTTTTTCCTCCCAAAATATTGTGGCATTTTTTAAACTTGTATTTTTATTTATGTTTAATTGACTCAAAGCTTCATTATAGACTTAAAGTCCAAAGGAAAAAAGAAAGGCAACACTCTCCACATGACGACAACAAAAGAGGTGGGAATCTACATAACCCTTCATTCATATATGAGGCAACCTTCTGCTTAAAAAGAGACATTTGTCTTCAAAGTTGAGACTGTTTCATCTACTGACACATTGAGATGTGATGTAGAGTACATCCACGTATAGAGCCCTGACTCCAGCAGAGATCAAGAAGACTTTCCCTCTGCACTGCACCAAGCAGGTCTCCTCAGTAATATTCTCCAGGCATCATTCCCACCTGTAATCTCTGAAGGCTTCATCTCTTATCGTTTGTTTTGCGACTTCTTTCCTCTGTCAAACACGCTGGTGACCTTTTGACCTTTATCTAAATACAGAAGAATACAAAACCAAACACTTTAGAGACCTTTCATTGTTTTGGATTTATCAGCGGAGTGTTGTCGTGTTGAGCTGTGCAGGGAATGATTTGATCCCGACCTCAGTACTGTTTAAAACTGGACGCTGTCCTTTCAAAGAGCTGCAGTCCAGCTTCAACCTACGGGTCGGAGCTTGTTTATGATTATTTTTCAGCATTAAGTTGTGTTATAACCGGAAAGGAACTTTATGCTGAGGTTTTTTAACACTTCAAGATATGGAAACATGACGGTGTAAAGTTTTCAGGGATGTTTTTGATGAAGTTAATTATAGTCAGTCTTCAGTAACCTTTAATCCTTAAACTACCCTATCCAGAAAAACAGGAATAAAACACTTTATGTTTGCAATTTTTATTGCAATGGCTAAGTAAAAACCACAATCTTTTATTTCCTTTTTAATTTTTTTTTTTTTTTTAAATATTGACCTCTACCCAATGATGCCACTTATAGGTTATCATGTATAATTTTGTACAAATACCACAAATAGTATAAAAAAGTCACATAAATGCTAATTTAGAAAGAAATTAAGAACACCTAAATATCTGGGGCATTGAACAGTTTGGCTTTTTCTGAGTATGACACAAAAGATTGAGCAATTCTATTTCAACCAAGGAGAATATTGCATGAAACAAGAAATAAATTTTTCATCATGAAATATTCACTTTAACTTGTGATTGAATGCTGCTGTGCAAAACATTCATTTTGCATGAAAAAACTAAAAGTGCAAAACAAAGGCACATTTATAAGACTTCAATGTCATCTCAACAACTTGACTATGGTAGTGCAAAAAAAAAAAAATGAAAAAAAAAAAAAGACTCAAGATCCATCTCATACATCTACCAGGTGGTAGAGGTGGCTGAATCAGTCTGACTTAAGTTAGACACTCCTCTCACTGAAATATAGTAACTCAAAATGTGGTAAACAATTTGGTTCAGGAGGTAGTTAAAGGGTACGTTTTTAATTTTAATTTATTTCAAAAGCATATCCCTGTCTCTTTTCATTTTATCATTATCTTGACTATTATTTTTTTTATATTGAGTACAAAGCTTTTAATTTCTCACACCGAGTTTTGTATGAACAGCCTCACTTGAAGCTGTGTAAATACACCAGGCTTTCATTCGTGCCAAAACATGATATGTGTTGTTTTTACAAGAGCAGAAAAGAGTCTGAAGCCATCAAGAACCTTTACTGGTGCCAGGTTTAGAAATATATATCCCAGAGTAAAGCAGCTTTTTTGCATGTAAGGAGTCTTTTTGTGCAGCTCACAGCAGACGTGGCGTTTTTTTCTGAACAGGGCAGCACCGGTTCAGACAGGGAGTGTCAGTGTAACCCTGGTGGGGCTCTCACACTGTCCTCATCATGTCCATTAAACATGGCTGGCATCAGAGACCCCCCCTCTGTCATTCCACTGTTGTACATGGCTTTTTATTTCCCCCCGTCCGCCTTTCATTTCACACGCCTACTAAATTAGCTCGCTGTGCAAGCTGTGCTAATGGCCCTTCATGTCCATATCAGAGGCGCTTTAGCCTTCAAGACAAAAAGGGCCCCAATTATCCCATAACACCCATCAGCTGTACCAATCACACTGCAGCATCACGCTCTGCCTTTTTAGAGCCGCCATAACAACACTGTTTACACTGGTTTGTCTCATGGCTTCTGCATCTGTTTTGATGCTTTTATTGTGAAATTCATTTGATTCTTCACAGGCCACAGCTCTTCCTCCTCGGCCTCGGCATGTGAAGCAGCTCCTTGATCATTCCTAATTAACATCCAAACTGGAAGAGGAAGTGCATTAATGGTGGGCTCGTTGTCAATGCAGCTAATTAACACCCAGGAGGTTTCCATTATCCCGAACAAATAAATTAATAAAGCAACGTTTCAGTGACCCTGGGAGAGGATTTTTAAATCAAAGACTGATTTAAAGAGCGTCCACTCAGACAGGAGGAGGGCAGGGGTGTCATGTCCGACGGCACAGGGGCCAGTGAGCAGCTTTGTGGACCCAGGATGAAATCAGCGTGAGAAAATGCAAATAAATGAAGAATAATATGTACAAATCTGTCAGTGCTTTATGAGCGCACTGTTCAAGGGCAGTGACTGTTTACTCACACTAATACAGCTGTGTGGCTCAAGGGCAAAGTCTGCGCTGATGAGAATAACATTGTTAAAAAATATATTTTTGTTTTGGACTGAAAATCCAGAATTTCTGCCTGAAAGCTCGACATTCATAAACACATTTGACAATGGAGAGATGATGAACCAACAATAATTCTTGCTGTAACTACACACTGAGCCTTCATGAAAACAATAACAACAAGAAAAAGTCAAAATTAAATTTTCCAATTGAGTCAATGCACTCAGTAAATTATGGTTCTGAAAGGGTCAAAGTGCTGAATCCACCAAATGTTTTATTCACTCTAACGCATGACAAAAACAAGACCAGAAGATGTTCCAGTTATGACTTGTCACTTTTACTGCATTTTTTGGCAACAAAAAGTAAAATTCTGAAATATCTAAAGAAGCGGGGAATTCAAACTGCACAGACTTTGTGTATTAAGAAGGCTAATCTAAGAGGGGTTTATGAGTTAATTTGGGTCTAAATTCATTTAAATAAATCGGTTATTATATATAATTATTTTTTGTGTCTTCTCCATGAGCTGTCAAACAGGACGGTGACTTTTTGACCTTCATTCAAACCTACAGAAAAAGAAGAAAAAAACCACACGATCTGGAGACTTTTCACTTTGGTTTGTGTCCAGGTCCTTCAAAGGGTGTGAGCCGGGCAGGGAGGGACTTGGTCTTGACCTCTGTATTGTTGAAATTTGACCGCGGCTCTTTCAAAAAGCAACCGGCCACTAAAGCGGCTTAAAACTCCCAGAGTCAGGGATGATTCATGCTGATTTTTCCACGTTTGGATGATTCTATAATTTGCCTTAAAGCAGTTCTCAACATGAGTAAATGCAATAAAATGAATGCAACACAGAGAAAAATTAACCCATAAATCCTGATTTTTTTTTTCTTCAGTCTGCTGCTACACCCACTTTTAGGTTAGTATCCTTAAATTTAATTCTTTGAAAAAAGGCTTTAGGTGTTAAAATTTACATGTTAGTCAAGAGGATATAATTATTTTCATCTATGATTTTTATTTTTGGCAAGATTAAATCTGCAAAAGCTTCATGAAGTACAGCTAAAATGTAGTTTTTTAGGGAAAAATGCAACTAGCTTGAAATGACTTGGGATTCTACTTTCATGTAAGTAACTTAAAAATACAGATAACGGAAAAATTGCAGTGGAAAAAAATCTCTTTAAGGTTTCCAAAGGGGGTGATGACCACTGAGCTCAGCTTTTCCATACTGCCCTACATCAAAGCTTCATATGTTATCAGAGAGTAGGAAATAGATTATCATTTACAAAAGCTTGGCGAAATTAAAGTTTTATTCAGCGAATCTGAAAGAAACATTTTTACTTATTTTAACTGAGAATTTAAGAAATAAAACTCCAAAAATATTTTTTACGGAGCACAAACCATCAAAATGACCCCTGAGGCAAATTCAATTATTTTTTCTTATTTTGAACAATTTCAGTGTAATAAAATTGCCACATTTATTGTAATCATTATCAGCATTAGATCAGATATAATAAGTTCAATATTGGAATTGTATTTATTGATTGTGAATCTGAAATGATAAGATATTAATAAGATTTCAATCCAAGGAAAAACACTAAAGGGATGCTTTTATAATTTAATGACTGCTGATTAAAGTTAAAATTTCAAATATTTTCTGCTTTTCGCTTTCAAAATATGAAGGATGCTTTGTTCCTATGTAAACATTAACACAAGTAATTTGTGGTTTTAGATTTTTTTTTTAGACTTGAGTCAGTAAAAGGTTACACCCTAAACCCTGCACATCTCAGTTTCTCACCGCTTCCTCACATTTTATAGGCTCAAACCATTAAACTCAAGCTGTCTTCATTTCAGTTTCACCACTCAAACGTGGCACATACACACACACATCCACAAACACACACTCTCCCCTCAACATCACACTCCTGACCTGCAGAGTCAAAGAGTGTCACACACATGCAGCTCAGGCTAAAGGTAGCAGCTGTCTCTTTGTCACTTTCTCCTCATCTGATAAGAAGAAGAGCCTCTCCTCCTGACTGAGTGCCCTTTAGCAAACACTTCCTGAGGACTGACAGCTGCAGGCTGCTTCCAGCTCAGGAGGATAAATCACGGAGCAGCAGCAGCGGGTGACAGAGAAAAACAAACAGGGACAAGAGGCTGAGGAGCTGCACAGAGAGAGAGAAAGTCACTTATACCTGAGGATGACGCACAAATTCAACTCATCATAAATGTATGGAGGGGATTTTTTTTTATTAGTGCTCTTTCAATTTTGCCCCAAGTTTTCCTACTATTTCTGTGAACGCCTTTTTCTTTTTGAGCTTTATCTAAATTTTTAGTTTTGATTCTTCTTTTCCCACTTTTAGAAAGCAGCTTAAATATTCCTGAGTGCAGCTGCAGCTTGAAAACATCCTTTCAATTTCCAGGACAAAAACTCAGCACAAGTTCATCCATCTGCCCAAACGCACGAGGCTGACATGTTTCGATAGCCGCGCGCTAATCTGGTTGAAAAGCTCGCGGGGTCATTTGTCTAAATGAGTGTCAGGGAGCGCACGCAGGTCGCGGCTCGTCAGGACGGCCCTCCTGTCATGTGTGGCCGAGAGGAGGCGGCTGGACGCGGCTGCCTGTGTTTACTCTGTGCATTCCTGCAGCTTTTCTCTGTGCTGAAGTGATCAGAGAGCTGACAAACATCAGCAGGATCCACCGCTCAGGATTTATGAGGGCGCACGGAGGGAGTGAAATATGAGGTTTGGGAGAGTTTTCTGTTAAATCTGACACAATGATAAACTTAAGTTCAGTCAAACTGCACATTTAAATGTAACTTCATCATACCACTAAGCTGCTCTGACATAAATGCCCTCTATGAGTTGATTCCTGCTTGTATTTCATGGTGCGTCCATGCGCCCTGAGTTTCCAAAAGCGTCAAACTTCCTGAATTATCTGATTTAAAATGATCACTTCATTATTCCTGCAATAGTTATGAAACCTGGAGGCCTTTCAGATCAACTTGTTGGGCATCATCACAGACTCAGCCCGTATCAGGACATCATCTCCTAACACCAGCATGAGCAGCAGCAGCAACAACAACAACAACAACAAAAGCAACAGAGATGATTAGGAGAAGTTGAACCTACAGTGTGCGCTCCGCCGCTGCTGCCACTCTCTGTGCGCCAGTCCGCTGATGCAGGCTTTCAGAGCCTTCTCCTGCAGCATGCACGAGGATGGGCTGGATGTGTAGAAATCCAGCATCTGTCCGGGACTCACGGCCAGCACGTCCATGCAGTCAAACATGATGACGGCGCGTCGTTCCGCTAGTCTTGTGCGTTATGGATAAAAATCGGCGGCATAAGTGCACACAACTCCATCAAACTCCGCTGTTTTCCCCCCTCCTCCCCTTCCTCCTCCTCCTCTCCTCCTCCTCCTCTCCTTCGTCGTCGTCTTCTTCTTGGCAAGGCAGATTTCGCTCCTCTTCTTCCTCTTCGTCCTGCACCGGAATCATGAATTATTTCGGAACCAAATTCTCCTCTTAACGCTCATTGTTCATGTTTTTTTTTTCTTTTCTCGCAGCGTGTCCACTCACTCAGCGTGTCATCACGGACATTAAACGGGATTTCTCTCTAATAACAACAATACTAAGCTCCGACGTGCTTTCTCAGTCCGTCCGTCCCGGTTACAGACGGCAGAGACCGCAGCGCTGAAGCAGCAGAAGCGGAGGATCTTTTCTTTTTCTCGGATCAAAAATAAGACAGAGAGCGTTTAAAGAGCTCACGTTCTCCTCTCGGATGACGAATTGGTCCTCCGTCCCACCGTGCAGCTCATTTCCAACTAGTTTTGCCACAGAGAATGAAAGATTGAATTGCCTAATATATGCGAGTGAACTTTGTATGAACCCTTCCGAGGCTGCTGACCTTCAAATGACCCAGGCGAGCTGACATCACTGCAGCTCCGCAGCGCGAAACGAGGCGGAGGAAAGAAACGCAGCACAGGGAGCGAGAATAAAGATCTTTTTTGCTGTTTTAAAATAAGAAAACTGACACAGAGAGGAGTTAAATTTGAAACGAAATGTGTTATTTGAAGTGAGCGCTGTAAGTGTGCGCTCTGAGGGTTGTTTCCTTAGCGCGCAGAGACAGAAAAACGCCTCATTCCTCCACAGATTAATGACCGGGTACAGCTCCATTACGATGATTTATGTATTTATGACAGATTTACAGCAAAGAAAAGTCCCTTTCTTATCTTTTTAAGTACAAGTCTTTAGCAATGATTGATTTCTCACGTGTCCCAGTTTTTTTCTTTGATCGACCATTAGGGCAGAAAGATTTGTGAATGTTTACCGATGAAAACTTTGACATCTCAAGATTCTTTGCTCCGTTATAAATAAAAAAGCACGATTGAAACGCGAAAAATAAAGATTTAAACTATTTTTTTGTTGTTGTTGCTGTTTTGCAGGATTCAGAATCAGCTCAACCACTTTTTCAGTCCTGTTTTGTTGTGAAGATTAGATGTTTTATGAAAAAAACTTTCACCTTTTCTTAATCTTTCCATTTTTTTTGTCAGTTTTGTGTTTATTCATTTATATGTGACAGGTGCACACAGTTTTCTCTTGGTTTTGAAGACCCATTTTCAGATACGTAGCAAATAGTTTAGATTTATAATCTTGTGTGTTGTTCTGTTTTTCACTTGTGTATTTGAGAACAAGGAGAGTATTTGACCTGCACTGTGATAAGTAAAAGAAAACTTTCTGGTTGATATAAAGGTCAATATAAATCTAATATCACAGACTCAACATTAAGATTTTATTTATTATTTTTGGTACTTTTAATTAATACCATCTTGTAAGACCTGACTAAAACAACTTTCACCTGAAAAATCCAGGTAAACATCTTATTTCAAGACACTACAAGCCCATAGTCAGACCTTAAATGCTTGTAATGGGTTAAAAAGATGCATGGTATTTGGAAAATGCACTTTTGAAGTTTCTTGGTGGACATAACTCTCTTTTTCAGACAAGTACTTCTTTCAAGCATGCAGCTAAGGTCTAATTTTTGCTGCCAGTGTCTTGAAATAGGATGTTTACCTATAGACTTTCAGGTGGATAGATCATTGTAGTTGCCACGAGAGTCAGTAAAAGTTTTCAGTCTTTATGGCTCTAAGGTGGCTGTTTACTAGGAAGCAAACCATTAAGACACATTAAGACTAACCATCAAATTAGGGCCGAACAATGCAAAATAATCTAATTGCGATTATGTCCCTCTAAATTCCAATTTTGATTAACAGAGTTATTTTTTTTAGGTTCCCTATCATGAAGGGAGTAATTTATTATTATTATTATTATTATTATTATTATTATTATTATTATTATTATTATTATTATTATTATTATTATTATTCACATTTTGAATAACACAAACACATAAAGGATGGAGTAAAGTAAGATTTTGGGGGTAAAACATTCACAAAGGAACTCTGTTTGCATACACAGGTACATCTCAAAAATTAGAATATCATAAAAAAAGTTGATTTTTTTTGGGGGGGGGGTCACTTATTTCAGAAAGTGAAACCCAGATGTTATATAGACTCATTATACATTGAGCGCATTACTTCAAGCTTTTGATTCCTAAAACATCAAGAGTGATGGCTTACAAAAAATGAAAACCCAATATTCAGTGTCTCAGAAAATTAGAAAACAACATAAGAGTAATAATTAATAATAAAATAATTGTCAGCACCAACTTCCACCCAGTCCAAAAGTATGAGCTGCATCCCTAGGTCATGCAGTTGCATTAGAGTGAGTTAAAAAACTTATTTAAAAAAAAGTGTTTGAAATGGCTATGTAAGACTCTTTGGGCTGGAAAGTTTTGCAGGTGGGGTTCAGAAATAGCACATGGAGAAAATAAGAGATCATTCAGCATGAATGAAACTGCAGCAACAACCCACTTGAACTCTTCACTTAATGTTTTCTCTCAGTCTCAGCATTTGAAGCACATTTTGAAGTTACTGTAAGTGTCTTTTCTCTCTGTGTTGCATCACAACCAAAAAGAACTTTAGAAGAAGCAAGAAGCAAACATGACAAAGATGCAGTGTGACATGTGCTGTGAAAAATTGACTATCACTGTCACATAAGGTCACACATGCCAACCAGGTTATAAAGTCTTAACTTTGAAAAAAATGGAGTCATTGATCTCTGATCTGCAGTACAGCTGATACTAAAAGATCTCAGTGATTTCTGGTTATCAGTTTTACTCCTGTACTGCACACTTTACCCTCGTCTTTTCTGACCACATCTCCCCTCTTTCTTCATCTTCACAATGACTAAATAATAAGTGCCCGCAAAAAATAACTCTAACAAGTTTTTCTTTTTTTAAAGGATTTACTTTAAAACAAAATAACACATTTAACTACCAACAGTGTAAAAGTGGTTAAAAGGATCCATATCATAGAAATACAAAGCTGCAGCAGAGCAGCTTTAAACCTTAAAGTGCGGTTTTATACTATCACTCATCTGAAGCTCAGACAGATTTTTCTGTGTAAAGAACAAAATCCTTAAACTCTCAACCTGATCACCTGAACTTATTCTAGACTCCCTACATTTAACAGTCTCCAAGTTGTGATTACAGAACAAACCTGTTTCTCCTCAAAGCTAAAATTGAGTTGCTTTTGATTTATTTTCTTTTTCTCTATCTTTTATACAGTTTAATTTTTTATTCCAACAAAAGCCTGTTCAGGGCCAAATGATACGAACGAGCATCTATTGTGAAAACTGTGATACCTGCATCAGATGGCTGTTTTCAGTTTGTCCGTTGTACCATACAAATAAATCATGAGTAATAAATAATACAGCATGAGCAGTTTCTGCATTAATAACAACAGTATAAAATTTGAAAGACCTTAAGAATATTTTATGCATATTTGAAATTTTTTAGTATTTCTTCCTTAAGGTTTTTTTTCTTGTTAATTAAATTTCATCTGTTCACAAACTGGTTAATTCCTTGTCAACTGTGTAGCACCAGTACAACAAGTCAAATTCCTTGTGTGTGCAAATGCACAATAAAACCTGATTCTGATTCTAAACACATTAGATGTAGGTACACTGTCACTTTTTGGCAGGTAGTATCATCAGATTTAGAATTATGAAATGACAACAACATCCTCAACAGACCTCAGACTAAAGTGTGGAGCACAGATAGTCGTGCCAGCAGAAGGTTAACCTGGTGTCTTCATTTGTGGTTCACACCTTATAACAGTTTAAAATTCACATCTCTCTGAATTATCTGTGCTTTGATAAATTTTGTTCTTTTAAAGCTGCAGCTGTATCAACAAACAAACCAGGTCTAAATCATAAAGAAGCGTATGTGGGTTTTTAACAGCTAAAGTAGATGGTTAAAGCCAGAAGCAGTTCATCAACCTGTGATGAAATCTGTTAGTCATAATAAATCAAATATAATCCTCACCCGGATGTTTCTCTTTTCAACAGTTCAACCATATTCTTTAAACTCAAGAGTTGCTGCTCTAACATGGTTGTGTTGTTTTCTGTGCCCCAGTCACAAGGTTAATCCCTTAAAAAGGAGCACAGCGTCCTGGTGTGGGAGACCACTCAGGCTGGGGGGATCCAGTGTTTGCTGTTCTCAACCACTGAATTCACTCTTTCTGGCTGAGAGTGTTGTTATTGATGCACACTCATTTTGCAACAGAACAAGTTTCTAATGACTCATTATTTTGGACTTTTACCTGTATGAACTGAGAGGCCTTAAAGACTTCATCATCCTTCTTTCTTAGTTGTGCAGCAGCTGATTGGAAAATTAACTGCTCACTTTAAAGAAAGAGTAATGTAGTATTACTATGAGGCAAAAATGGGTTCGCAAATCAATAAGTCATTTAGAGTCTTTTGTAAGAAAATAGTTTATCAACCTGTTGAGTTTCCTGTGGCAAAGACAATAATCCTGCAGCTGCTGGAGTTTGACACCAGTGCAGACATAAATCCCTAAGAGTAACTCTCTTACAGTAAAGTACCAAAAAGCTGATCAAACAGAAAGATTTTTCACTTTGAAATTTATTGGCAAATATAAATAAAAACAATTAAAAAAATTCCTTAACTGGGTCGCTCTGGGAGTATTTTCTGAAGCTTTTATTTTTATAATTGCGGAAGGGGGGAGCTATATCTTGTTCGTGTCATCTAATTTAAACATATATTCCCTCATTAACACACACATATGGACACACAGGGCTATTCATACACTAAACATGAACAACAATGTCTAATGTAAAATTCATTCAATGCCAAGAAAAAGGATCTTATGTGCTGCTTCTCTTTAATGTTCACACTGCAGCCATCAGGGACTTCAACACTCAGCTGAAGTTCAAGACTAAATGTAGAGAATGGATGTGTTTTCAGATCATAGAAAGAAACTCAGGGCTGAAAGTGGTTTGTGGTTTCAATGAATGTATGAATGAGGCCAAGGGCTCAGCAGTAATGAGACAAATCTGTCAGATAAATGATCCCTTTGTGTCCCTTAAGCACAAATCAAAGTCACCACTTTTGACTCATCGTATTTGTCTTTGAGCTAAGAGCAGTTCAATCAGAGATGTTCATTTAGACACAGCTCTCACTGTGTTTTGAGTATCTGTATCACTGCTTGTCAGTACAACTGTGACACCTCAAGGTTATCTTGTTTATTCTCTCTGAAGACCTCAACCCTCAGGCTGCTGACCACCAACAAAAATCAATCCGCCAAGAGAGCTTCAAAAATATTTTTCATTTTGTTTTATTGTATTTTGGTTTGTTTTGATTTTGAATTTTTGAATACTTGCATCCAGAAGACTGGAAGAGATGACCTAACACTGGTTTTAATTGCAGTCTAGTGTGATGTGGAATCACTGTCTTCAAAAGTTTACTCTAACTTTCTTTTGAACACAATATAATGTTTAGAGATGTAAAAGGAAAAAGCAAAGGCAACAAGAAATTAGCAAAAACAGAGGAGAATTTGTGTGATAGAGGTAAAATTGCTCTGAATACATTGCTCCACTGACCTCCTAAAAGACTGTTTGTGTAAAGCAGGACAGAAGTTAGCAAAGTCTTGATTTTCTCATGCACAAACCCAAGCACACACACTGTGGATTGTTACATGAACTGGGATTGAGTAGCTAATCAGGAAGCAAGCTGACTGAATCAGGAAGCACAACAACTGCACCTGTGGTGACAATGGTAAACAAAGCATTTAAAGTAGATGGACGTCAGCAACAGAGAACAAACTTGTTGGTCTGTGGCAAAAGCCAAGTATTAATACAACACATCCCTTAAAACAAACCACAATCACACAGAGAGGAGGAGGAGCTGACAGCTGAGAAGTGTGCAACATCTGGCCAAATAAACATCCTCCTCTTGATGGTGAGAGAGATTTCCCCTTTAGAGGGTGTGAACTCTGGTTGTTGATGAATGGAGCCTGTAAGTGTCCGCTCTGGTATGTTGTAGTGCTGTGCCAGTGATGAACAAATCGTTTAATAC
Source organism: Thalassoma bifasciatum (assembly GCA_008086565.1). Taxonomy (NCBI): domain Eukaryota; kingdom Metazoa; phylum Chordata; class Actinopteri; order Labriformes; family Labridae; genus Thalassoma; species Thalassoma bifasciatum. Next base: position 32,272 of record RPOG01000624.1, read on the forward strand.
TCAAGAATCACTTGACTTGACTGAATCGTGAATCCCGATCCCTTGTCCTCACTGACTCAGCTCAAAGTAGCCCAGCCACACAAACAACACTAGAGCAGTGGTACCCAACCTTTTCTGACCCATTTTTGAGTCTCAAAAATGTTCACAGCCTACTTCCAACCCAATGAGTACAGAGGATATAAAATTCCTTGTTAGAGACCCATTTGTAACAACAACCCTAAATGAAATAAAACCTGATAGCTGGTCAGTAATGTAACAGATTCTGAGCCCAAAACAAAATAACTTTCTAGCCAAAGTGTAACAACTTTTTACAGTTTGAGTCTGTTATCACATTTAGGTTTTTGATACATTCTTTTTGTTGTGATTTGGGCTCAGCACTTTTGTGAAATTTTTGACAAGTTATTACATTTCGGGTTTTGTTACATATTTTTTTTTATCACATATTAAGTTGTTGTTAAATTTAAGTCAGGTTATGTCACCCATTAGGCCCTAACATGCCTCCTTAGTGGACAATTTTTATATATGAATATCTGAACATTTTTATTTTCCTAACCAAATTCGCAACTGAGTTTTAACATTTAAAACATTATTCTGAATATTTGTACTTTGCTTTCTTTATTTGTGTCTTGTATCTTTGTATAGACTCCTTTACGATCATAACATTTTGGAAATGATTTGGCGGCCCACTTACATTACCCTCACGGCCCAACAGGGGGCCGCTGCCCACAGGTTGGGAATCACGGCACTTCAGAATCAAACGTCAGCCCACTGTATGTAGCATGGTTCAACTCACAGCACGTAACAGTCACTCACTCACCTCCTCCCTACTTTTTCTTAGCTGCAGATACTCAAGCTTTCTTACAGCAGAAGGAGCCAGTTCTTCACCCGAAGCTTCTGAAAGGACTTTGGTCTACACATTGTTTGTCCCGCAAAGATAAAAAGTAGACCACAGAACAAACCATTTATTCAGTTCCTCCACTGTATTGTATTTTATTTTCATGTCATGCACTTATAAGTGCCCAACCCTAATGGGTTTACAAGACACCATAAACTCCATTGCAGTGATTCATAACAACAAACAAAGCCGTTACACATCTGCCCAAACACCTCACTGCTCAGGAGAAAACAAAACAGTCTGCCTTCTTTCCCAGGCCTTCGATATTTGGATATACTATGGCTGTGGCAAAAGTTCCTTTTCTGAAACAACACTCAGATTTCTCATAGTCATCCAGCCAAAAGAAGTCGTCATAAATCAAAGGCATCTTCCTAAAAAGTCAATGCTTTAAGTCATTATAGACCGGACAGTAAAACACAAAATGAACCTTGCTTTCGATTTCACCAAGGTTACACAACATACACCCTCTCTTTTCATCTGGGGTGGGGTTAAACCTACCAGTCCACTAGTTACTCTGAAGATAAACTCTAACTTCAGTGTCCGACTCTCAACTTTTTGTGGCATTTGATAATGTAATAGAGCACAGAACTCAATAGACACTCCTTTTGTGTATGTTTACGTGTCATGCACCAATTAGGAGGTTCTTATGTGGTGACCTAATTATTTTAGTAAGTCTCCTGAAGAATTTGTGAAGATCTTGTAAAAATCTCATGCTTTCTTTTGAATGAACCAGGCATATTCAGGTGATAGAAATAGAAACCAACAGTAAGTGACAAAACTGCAACCCCTTGAGAGTCCACTTGAGGTCTTAAATCCTGAAGAATGCTCACAAAGGCGTGCAAAGTTTCATTCAAAATTTTTAAGTCCATAACAAGGAGCACTGCCCTTTTGACTGACAAGTGGGTTAATTCAAGCTGTTTATTTGAACTCTGTCTCTTTGCTGACTCCTTTTACTCAGTTCTGAGATGAAGTTTATTTTGGGTCAGCATCATGTACATCGACAACATTACACTTCTTCTGCAGAAAATGATGGATGAAGTTTGTGAGATAGTCTCTGATGTTGATAATGAAGGTTTGATATGACTTTTTTAATCTGTAATTAATACAGAATACTCCTTTTTTGTTTTTCACAGGAAACTAGTCATATCACAGTGTCTTGCTTTGAAAGGAGTCCCAGAATCTTCAGGCTTGTTCCATAAATATCTGTATAAGTTTTGAAACCGGCAGCAGAAACTCACTTGAAAGGCTCGTATATAAGAGATGTATGGGCAACTTTAAATGACAGAGAGAGAGTCTGGTGTAAATTTTGGTACGTATAGAGCAGTCACGGTTGTCAGTGTGTCAGAGACAGATGCACACTCACTCTGGTGATTGTGTTTGATGGCTAAAGTTTGAGAGTGAGAGGCAGCCTGAGTGCTGCACGGCACACTGATCCCCACGGAGCTCATGAATATTACAGAGAGTCTACAGCAGGGCTGAAACAGGAACCCCTGGACCCCCCTCCGTCCCTCCCCCAACACACACCAGCTGACCCCCTACAGTTCAGCCGCTGTAACAGTAACCCCAGTACACCCTCACACACACACACACTCGCACACACAAACGCATACACATAAACAAACCCGGTCAGCACAGGTAATGAATACACCTGAAAATCCACCTGTAATTAGAAGGTGATAATGAACCCATCCATCAAGATAAGCCGCTTTTTGGCATCAGTGCTCTGCAGCTCGTGGTCGCTGCTGCCAAAACTCACCAGGCTGTGACAACACACATCGTAGCTGATCATTTAATAAGGCCGGGTAAAGCCTGACAACTCCGAGGACGACACGTGCAAGGGCTGCTGTTTTCACTCTATAGGTTCCTGAGCTTCAAAACAAACAGCCAGCGGATTATTAACCCCGAATCTGCAGCTTCAGGTTCGCTCCTAATTCCAATTCTTCTCCACGAGAATCATTTTATTTCATTTGATATTTATGAGCTGAATTTGGTGCTCACAATTCCTCCGTGGGTCAAACAACGTTCAAACAGCTATATTTAGTTACACTTGCACTTAGCCTATTGGTAATTTAATTGAAGCTGCATGGCAGAAGAAAATATATTTTCCACTTGGGTTGTGTATCACGCTGAGGCATGCACTGAAATTATGCCTTTGCAATGCAACATGATACACAGAGTGAAATTGAAGATTAGGATTAATTTCCCTCTTCATCATTAGTATAAAATCTTCCTATTTAAACAGTAAAGCAGCATTTATGGACTGAAATACCTTTGCATTTCAGAAATAGTTTCTCTTATGAAAAATGAGATGGCGGAGGATGTTTTCACAGCTGTAAAATGTTTATTTTCCATTCATGTGGTGCATATGCAGAGGTGTGCGCAGGCAGGCAGGAGATTAACAGCTTGTTCCTATCAGGTTGGATTAAAATATTGATTCATATTGTCACTACAAGCAAATCCTTTATGCACCAACAAAAACTGAACATGTCTAAATTTTGAAACATCTCCCACAATAGCTGGAGTGCTTTTGATGAGCGCATGTGCATTATTAATCTCTAATTCTGTCAGGAAAAAATACCCAGCAAGAAAGACGTTTTAGAAGGTGTTGTTTTATTCTAGTTGGGCGCCTTGGTTCAAAGAGCTTCTCCTCCTGGAAGCAGACTGAACAAAGCCGCAGCCAGAACAAGGCAGCGAGTCTGAAAGACTCACAAAACACAGGGGCGCTTTATTCTGAAAATCACAAACCAAGCAAACAAAAAAAGGATGAAAAAAATATATCATCCCCTCTCTACAAAATATATACAGCTTCTGTTTTTGCAGAGCTATACATACCTGCAGTTTGACAAAGAAAAGTCTCGAAAAAGTTTATGAATTTAGCACATAAAGATGAATTTACTGCCAGTACGAACAGTGAAGAAAAAGTCAATTTTCCCATCAGGAAAAGGCGACGTGGATGAAACACAAAAACAGGAAGTATCTTGACATTGAGATACTGAGGACAGTGAGAACATGGGGGTCAAGTTGGGTGTCAGTGGGAGAAATTACACTTAACTGAGCACTGGGTGTTATGGTTTGACTTTAACTTCCACAAAAACCTTTTTTCTAAAATGAAAAAGACCAAAAAGCAACAACCAGTGTGAAAGTTGATATTGGAAGAGGGTGTTTTGTCTAATCCTGAAATACTCTGAGGGTGTGTGTGTCCTTCAAGGAGACTTTGTGGTTACATAATCATGACCGTATCATAATTTACACTCTCAAAGGAAAAATGTTACTGGGGTGTGAACAATCAAAACCTCAGCTGTCTACTTAACCCTTTGACCAATCCTGCCACTTACAGAACTGGCTAATTAACCTCTGATCTCTAAGTTCAGCTTTTTTTTTTTTTGCTACTGGAGTTTTGTAATATTTCATAACCACAATTAATCATCAGACATTCAACTGCTCTCTGAACAACCACAAAAAGAACAAGCTCTCAAAAATGGACAGCTTCTTCTGTTCATCTGCTCATTAACACAAATATCTAATCAGCCAATCACATGGCTGCAACTCAATGCATTTTGTCAGGTAGAAAAAGTGAAGACAAGCTGCTAAAGTTCAAACCGGGCATCAGGATGGAGAAGAAAGCAGATTTAAGAGACTGCATGTATGTACAGCATTTACACAGAATGGTCCCACAAAGAGAGAAAATCTCCAGTGAGCAGCAGTTTTCTGGTACTAAATGTCTTGTTGATGTCGGAGGTCAGTGGAGAATGGAGATGATAAAAAAACAACAGGAATTCAAACAACGACTGGTTTCAACCAAGGTCTGCAAAAGATCATCTCTGAACACACAACATGTCCAACTTTGAAGCAGACAGAAGACCTAGCTATAATTCACACAGGTTCAACAAAACAGAACCACAGACTGATAAACGCCGCCTGGTCTGATGAGTCTGGATTTCTGCTCCACGTTCAGATGGTCGACTCAGATTTTAGAGTCAACAACATGAAAACATGAATCCATCCAGACTTGGATCAACACCAGCTGCTGCTGCCACTGGTGTGATGGTGTGTGGGAGACTTTGGGCCCCTTAGTATTAACTGAGCCTGGTTTAAAGTCCACAGTCTACCTGAGTATTGTTGCTGATCATATCTATCCCTTTATTAGCACAGTGTACCATCTTCTAAAGGAGATTTCCAGTAGGATAATGCTTCATGTCACAAAGCTCAAATCATCTCAAACTTTTTTGAACATGATGATGAGTCTCCTGTTCTCCAACAGCCTCCACAGTCACCAGATCTCAGTCCAGTAGAGCTCTTATGAGAAGTGGAGGAACTGGAGATTCTCATCATGAATGTTCAGACGACAAATACGCAGCAACTGTGTGATGTTCTCTGAGGGAGGTTTGCATGAGCTTGATGATCAAGTTCTGGACAGTGAGATCCAACCTGGTGCAAACTTGTTTTAATCTTTCCAGATACTTGCATCCAGCTTACTTTCTGTATCTTTTTTCTAAGAGGCTCCTAGTCAGGGGAATTTAATTCTGGTAATTGCTGACAGCCCAGTCATTTTTGTATTTAGGTATATGTTCATAAAATGTTCATCATGTTGAAACATGATGAGAGGCTTTTAGGAGTTTCCTTTTGGTTGTTGACCACACTGACTGTTTTGAGCTTCATTAGCTACAACTGGAAACCCCCCAATAACAATAAACATGATTGTCTTCACTGAAGCTTCATGATGTCCTCATTCCTACATATTTCTTGTGAATTTACTGAGACATTCTAAAATCTTCAGCCAAAGTGAGATAGTTTGAAGAGTCTGAAGGTCGATGTGAGGTCGCTGTAAGTGTCAGCAGACTGCACTGTGAACTCTTTTCCACTGATTGTGTATCAGTGTTTGGTTTAGTTAGCGTCTGATAACAGCACAGGAAGTCAGCCCTGGTCCTGTAATTCACCCGCTCCCTGTGGCCTCCTGACCCCGAGGCTGGTTCTCTGTGTCCCCTTCCTTCTCCTTCAGCATAGGACTCAGAAACAATACTACATTTCAACCATAATAAAAACACAGACACTGTGCTGAACTGAATCTGTTATTGACAGCTGTTTCCTCCTCTCACAGTTATATTATCACAAAATGAACTGATGCACACAGCTGTAAATGCAGTCTCTCCATAGGTACAGCACCAAAAGGGTTTCATTTAGTTAAACAAATGCAAAGCAGTGTAAGGGATTCCCATGTACTGTAGCTGCTGCTTGAACTATAAATTATCTCTACTTTGGTGGATGAGGTAGTTCTTTTGGCTTTTGTTGGTCAGGACCTTCGGAAGGCAGCTCAGTATAAAGCGGTGCGCATTCAACTCTAAAGGGATTAACATCTTGTTTACCGAGCGTTAAAGTCAGTTAGTTAAAAAGGCACTTTGCTCGCATTACTGACTTCTATTACCCAGTTTGTTTTGGCCAACTCTTGGACAAGTTCCTAAAATGTTAGAGTGGCTGCGCTGTGAGACTGCAGAAAGAAAAAAAAAAACACTTTAATGATCTGACAGCTCATTCTGATGTCAAGAACTCTTCAGCTGTTTCCTGCGGGTCAGCAGCTGCCAGATTAAAGTTCAAATGTAAATCACCTCTTTAATGAGCAAATACAAGACACAACAACAAAAATGAGAAGTTTATGAGATAACAGGGACTGTCTGAGGACATCTCTGCATTATTAAATGATTCTCTTGTCTTGTCTTGAACTTTATTCAGCCTGTCTGAAAGTTTTAAATCATTTTTATTACCAATTGTAAAACCCCCATACACTCGAGTTTATTAAACTTCCAGTGAGTGCAGTCACCACGCGGGGGTCACTGCTAAGCTTTGGACAAAGACAGGCTGTCCTCTTGTTGTCCTTTCACATTACTAAGAAAGGAAAATCATGACTTCACTTAAGATTATTCATCACATGAAAGGTTTTTATCATCTCTATTTAACCCATCAGTAACATACAGAGAGAAAACAAGGATATTTTCCTAGGTATAAAATAATGAATAAAATGCAGTTTTCATGGAAGCAGCTTGACTAAGAGACATATGATATCTAATTCACAGTATAGGGTGCATCAGCATGCTAATACCTGTTAAACTTGCATCAAACAGGGACTTATCTGAGGCTGGCTGAAATAATTATTAGTATTTTTGCTTTTATTTGCATGTGTATGTTGGGAATTATATAGAGAAACCTTATATTGTAACCATGTCACAGCATCTGAGATGGCTCTGATATGAAACAAACAGCGGTGTGGTATTTGTAATAATTTTCATTGATCAGTGTCTTAACACATAGTTTACCCCAACAGTTATAACATCAACTTTAGACCAGCTAACCCACAAACAAAGCCCTGCCAGATGCCTAAACATATCACTCCTCTTCTGTGTGGATCAACAACTGTAATAAAGCTCCTCCACCCCTCAGCTGCACAGCTGGAAACGGAGCTGAGTGAAGTTAAAGTTATAACCTAAAGCCTCCCGCTGTCATGACGATGCATTTCAAGTCAAGTGCACATAATTGTCTGCTCTGTACAAGACAATAGCTAATAAACATTGACTGTGCGCGCTGATTGTGATTGGTTAAAGACGTGTACCGCTGGCCAGAGGTATGGCAGAGAGAGCCATTACAAACTAGAAGGCAATAAAGTGAGCTCATTTAGCGCTAACAGCCTGAGCACCCTCAGAGATGGGTCCCCTGCTGGAGATTTGGGTCGATGGAGGAGCAGTAATTACACTTCTGTCTAAGTGTCTTAATGCGACCGCCTCCATTGTTTACTTTTCTGTCTCCTGAAAAACATCGGCTGATGGATCTTTTTCATTTACAATCAAATCCGTGTGTGTTTGTGTGGATCCGTGTGTCATAACATGCATGTGCATAAGAGTGGGTGTTTTTCTCCATATTACACCGTAATGACTATAATGACTTAATCACTCAAACACAATTTGCTGTTCAGTCTGCAGTGTTTTAATGGAAATCTGATAGTGTAGTTAGAGTTTTTCCTGGTGAAATCAGCACAATACAGTGTGCTCCATACAACAAGATGTCAATTACATTTTTGTAATTAAGCGCATTTAACCCTGAGTCCCCCACCCCACTCCTCCACCAACCAACACCATAGTAACACCTGCACAGCCTGACAATTCTGGCTGTATTACCTATTTTGAATTAGATTTTTATTTGTACACCATCCTGTGAGCTTCCTGAAGCTCAAGAGTCAGTGAGTCCCTGAGATATCATAATGACATATACCCTTTGTTAACCAGGTAAGATATGTAAAATACAGGGTTCTTTTGAAATTGCATATGGTTAACATCAGGTTGAGCTTCCACCTTTGTGTTAAGCATACAGATGCAGCTTATCAGACTCATTCATGTCATTGGCGTTAAAAACAGTGTGAACCATGATGTTTGAAATTGAACCTATGGATGAAACCAAACTTCTGAAAAGGGGATGAAACTAAACCTCTAAATAGGGGTTGATCCTTAGTCATGTTGATATTTCCTCTGTGTGCACTGAACATCTGACATTGCACATTGCAAATAATGAAATAAAGGGGGTAGAATCTGCAGGAACAAAGCAAAAATAGCTCTATATGCTATAGCTCATACTTTGTTGACAAAACTTAAAAAAGAGTTCTTAATGAAGGGTGTTCAAGACTACAGCATGGCGCAAAGTTGTGAAAGAATAATGCAAGAATATGAAGATACTACACATATACATCACAATCAGAGACCAGTCACAAGGCTTGTAAGTCATAGTTATGTCATGTGAAAGGCAATGTTTGTTCGTACAAAAAGGAGGCCTATACAGTCATCATCCAGTGTAACAACCCAACTACACCAGATGCTTCTCCGGTCCGGTCCGGCTCTGCTCTGTCATGGTACCAGATATGATGGGTTTCAACTCTCTCTATTGTGGTCCAGCTGCATCCCTGCTCCAGTGGGTTGCAGCAGCAAACGCAAACCTCCTAATTTTGCTGGATGTCGGAGCTGTGACACAAAACGCAGATCATTGGTGACAAGAAGTTGCGCATGGAAACTGCCTAAAAAAGGACCAGTGATTTCCAAAATAAAACAAACTGTCAAAACCAGATCGTATTTGAACATTCATACATATATGGAGAGAGGATCATCAATTAAGTGGGGGGCACCGGAACTTCTTGGCCTCACGATTCTAGCTGTTCGGAGGTCCTGCTCCATGCCAAACTGAATGCACAGTCAATATGAGTTGACATATGAGTGAGCATGTGACCATTGCTTAAGCTAAAGGTTGAGGTCTTAAAGTGCCTTAAATGACTTTCAGCAGATTTCCTAATCAGCACCCTGGTAAAAAAGAGCGCTACTTAAAAAAAAACTGACTTAAAATGTTCTTGAAATGCAAAATAATGGTAGTCAAAACATGTAGTTATAATGTGAGTTACATCAATTAATAACTGAAATTCAATGATTAATTGTGATTGAGAAAATTGAGTGTTTGACAATCCTACACTGTATTTTTATCCTGAAAGCATTAACTTCTCTTGAGCCAAAGCACAGTAACTCCTCTGTGTGATCATCAGCTTCCTCTGACAGCAGACTCCTCTTTCTCTTCAGCTCCTCTCTCTAAACATCACCTCAGCCCTCACCTCCTTAACCCGCCCGCAGTCTTCACAGTCGTGGCCGTGATGAAGAGTTTTGGAGGCAGCGGCCCAGTGTTTGCTGCCCATCAGTCAGCCAGGCTTCTCTGTGGCTCTGGGGGGGATTACCGGGCATTCAGGCGGCTTCACACGGTGAGCCACAGCCCGTCTGATCAGAGAGGCACTCGCCTATCTCCCCACCTCACCTCGGGGCCCGTGATTTCACAGGGATTAGCACTCAAAGTTACCTAATCTCTCCCTCCACTCTCCGTCTATTGATGGCCATCGCAAACATGGATGCACACACACACACATCCACACAAACACTCACAGTCAAAGAAACCGTGGAAATTAAAACAGTCATAAAATCAGTGTTTGGTAGTCTGATTAATAATAATTAAGTATGATGCATGTGGATTTTGCATTCACTTGACTGAGTAGGAATGAGAAAATGAAGATAAGAATCAAGTATGAGTGGCACAAAAATGGAGTCAGTTCATGTTTTGATTAGCTTAGCATAAAGAGGGGAACCATGGGAAAGTAGATGACTTGGTGCTGATAGAAAAAAAACCCCAGCATTTTACCATTTATAGCCAAATACCGTCATCTTTTGCTTTCTATTGCAAATGCACATGAAAATTTTGTCAAGAGTCTTCTCCAAGGTACTTTTTTTATAGGCTGTAGGATCTGGTTTTCTATATAAATGGATGCTAAATCAACTTAAAGCTTCCAAAATCTCTTTGGTATTTGGTAACCCTCACTGTGGTGGATGATAATGCATTAACTCATGGACGAATGCACAGACACAGCTCATGGATAAATTGCTCCTGCAGCAGACACTATAATAACAGTGAGTTCTGCTTTTTCATATATTTAAAACTGCAAGCATTACATTATTCTAATCAGCCAGCATGATGAGTGTCACTTTTATAACTGAGCGTTCAGAAACTCATCTACTAAGTCAATTTTGTGAAGTCTGACACATAATTGCCAAAACTGTTTGCAAGATTTTCAGTCAGTCGTCTAAAACTCTCAGCTTTCAAACCTTAAATCACATCAAAACTTTTTGGATTCGTTTCCAACAGAGCAGTTTGCTGATCTAGAGGTCTGATGTAAAAGACAGTGAAAAAAAAACTGTCACTTTATTTCAACACACTGAGAAACTTGGACATAACAGAGCCACTGACAGCATTACAACAACACCTGAGTCTTTCCTACTGATAGACTTTTTTATTAAACAAATGTCTACAGCAAAGCTTCCAGTGAGCTGATAATTTCTTTCTCTGCTGATTTTTTATGAGTTATTTTCTGTAGCTTTACAGTAAATGTTACTGACAGTATCGACCATGATGGACTTACAGATAAACCATAGTCTGTGATTTCATAAACAGAAAACCCTCACAAATCCCAGCTGGATGGAAAAATGAACAAGTAAACAAAGCAGTTGTGATGTATATAAACAGCCATTTGGTTGCTTAAGAACTTTATTCCCATCTGAAATGTGCTGATATATTTCAGAGCACAGGCAGGGTTTGTTAGGGAAATGTAAACAGTAAAATCAGCCCTAAGAAAGTGGACAGAGTCCTAATTTATGAACAGCGCTATTGTTGTTCTTTTAAATCCCCCTCTCTGGAAACAGTAAATAACTTCTGCCCCCATTAAGTGTTAGGAATACTTCAGGCTGGTACCAAATGACCGAACACAGACGTCTAATTCAATCAGAAGGCCCCAGGGCGGCCCAGCACGCCTAACTACATCACCACTAAGCATCTTGATTTTATCAGAATTATAGAAAATGACAAGTGAACTTGACGTGAACCAGAGAGTCAGGGTGGAATCCTCGTATTGGCATTTCTTAATCTAAGCAGGGCGGTGCCAGAAAATCAATAGATTTTAGCCATGCTCCTTTTTCTCCCTGGGAGTCTGGAGAAAAAGACTCCAAACATCTCAATAACAAACCTGCACCCTGACAGCTTCTGAGGCTCAAGAGATACCAACAACACTGTGGTGAAAAGAAACAATGATTTCAGCTCTTCACATCTAGTTCACTTTACACACCAACAGTTGGCCCACATATGAGAAGAGCCCCCGTCTGGAAGTTAATCAAAGACAATTCAGGAAATGAAAGCTAACAAGTGCTGAGGATGGCAGGGCAGAAAACTCCAGGTGAGACCAGGTGTCAGAGAAGGTAAGAAAAAAAAAGTTGCTATGCAAATCAAGGTGCAGCAGGAAAATCAGTGACTGATGTACTGAAGGTTGATGACATTTATCACTTCTCATCTCTTTCTTCCTCCTTTCCTATCACTTTAAAGTGGAGCAACTTTTACCTTCCTGCAAATTAATTATTTGTAATTATCTATGTTGCTGTGGAGTTTGCATCTGATTCGTCAAATAAAAAAATTTAAAAAGCTATGAGTCTTCAACAAAATAGTCATGATCTGCAGCCCCATTACAGACCCTTTGTGGCCAAAACTTGTTCACAGTTTTTTCAGCATTTAAGTTTTGGAAGTGAGCACTTTGTGAATCAAAGCACATAATAGAGTGTCTGAAGAAAGAGCTGTAGCTTTAATGCTTCTATGAATACGTTAGAGCTTCTTCTGGATTCATTAACTGTCACACCTGATGGATTTGTTATTATCACCACTAAGTGATGCTCAGTGATCTGCTCTTAGAAGAAACCTAAACCTACACTTAATCCATGTTCATGCAGAGGGTGACTGCATTAATTAAAATGTAAAAAAAAAAAAAAACAGAAGAAAAATATACCTCATATCATTCTGATTTGCTAAGATCACATTATTTTACCTTGTGAACATTATAAATTGAAAAAAATAATAGGCAAAATTGTGTGTTAAAACTTAATACGATGAGAAATGGAAATTCAAACAGGTCGAAGTGTCGAAACAGGGATCAAAACTGGACAAATATACCAGTCTATTACCATATATTAAATAGATCTACTTAAATTCTTTCTTTTTATATAATAATTTTGGATATCTCACCACTTCGACCACTTTTATTAAATTTGTGTTTTCTGTCGGTGTAATGACTTTTTATTCAACAGTTCTGACACCTTCTCTCAATTTTCAAAATGTTATCTTTTTTCCCCAAAAGTCTTACTTTTTACATCATATTATGGTTTAATATGTTGTAAATTTGACCATCTCAGAATTACAACATAGTAAATTTGTGATAGCTATGGCCTACAAAGTCCTACTTGTAGGAATTTTAACATTTACTCCACATTTATTTCTTATTTTTCATGACTATCTTTACAGACACAGTTCTGACTCTCGTTCTCTTAGTAACTATAACTGTGACAGTATAATCCTTAATTTGACTTCTTATCCTGAAAAAGTGACTCTCTTTACCTGTGCTTTTTTAGGTCTAAGCTCATTTCCTCTTTGTTTCTGCTTGTGGACTCAGTTTCCCCCTGACATCCTGCCCCACACACTGATGAGACACAGACCCATCTGACCCACATCAGCATCTTTTCAGCATTCCCAGCACAGAAAACATTTCACTTTTCTACCTTCCTCCTGTTTGACATTTTACATCTGTCTGAATCCAATTACTGTGCTTTACTGGTTTCCCCCCTGAAACAGGCTCTGGTTCTCACCTCCTGTGCTTCCCCTGAGCAGGCCGTGGTTTCCCATTTGTGACAGAAAGAGAAGGATTTGTGGTGAAAGCAAAACACCAAGAGAGAGAAAAAAAGAAAAGTGGACAAAAAGGGAAAAAGTCGCAGAGACTCCTTTCAGTGCAAACAAACTTACTTTTCATCAGGTGCTATTACACGTCCCTTTCACATTTATTGGATTGAGTCCATGCAGCATAACCAAGGTGCTGACAGGAGCTGATTACTCCAATACGTCTTCAGCCCCAGAGGAGGGGTCACCCAGAGGACAGGAATGCAGAAGGGCCTTCCTGAGGGCCAACAGTGACCCGGACTAGAGCCTGCCCAAAGGATGGCTCACACCGCCTCACCCCCACCTCTGCTCTCAACCTCTCCTTCTACTCTGCTCCTCCTCCTCCTCTCTGGATCTCTGTCTTCCTCCTATCCTCCGGTTTCCTCACACCACTCTACACACTCTTTTTTATAGCCAACATAATAGCTTCAGTGGTCTAAAACATCGTAGGTCCCATTACCTTCATAAACTACAAACTAGAACTGTATTTTCACTTACCCTTAATCTGTCTCTGAGTTACAGCTGATGAGACACTGAGTGATGAAGGACAGAAAAGAGAAATGTATGATAGAGGATATTTTAGAGTTTGACTCACTTGTTGATCTTTGAAACAGTGGTCAACTGAATAAAAACCTCAGGGCTCACTTTAAATCTATCACAAGTCGTCTGCAGCATTTTATGGATTTGGTGAGCTGTTTTTTAAGTAAATTGACCTCTGTGTGGAGCTTTGCAGAAGTGAAGAGAAAAAAAATTTAAAAAGCAAAAAGCTTTCAGATAAAAAAAAGGCTCCAGGAAAACAGAGGGATGTTTTTTCAAAAGATGTTTCTTTTTTCTGATTCTCAGAGTTTTCACACATGCCAGGCCGTCTAATCACTGCCTCAGGTGTGTGTGTGTGTGTGTGTGTGTGCTAGTATTTCCTCTTAATAAGATGCACAAAGTATCAGTGTGATAACCCTGATGTCAGATACTGGTGAAGATGAGCTTTGCCATCTCAGGAATAGCTTTCATTCTTAACTTGACACAGACACCGAAAAGCAGAAACCTCCAGTGATGACAATCAAAAACAATAGACGTGATGCCAAAAACCTTTAAACTGCATTTGTTTGAGTGGGCTGGCTCCAAAAGCCTAGGAAGCTTCATACACACCAATTCACAAAAAAAAAAAAAAAAAAAAATCATGGGAAATCAAAACATCACAAGCATGTTTACAGCTACATGATCATCATTTCAGCAAGTCTCATGAAGATCTTGTGCTTTTCTTTCCCCAAATGGACCATTTTGAACAGGTCACAGACTCTGAGCTTTCTACAGAAAATTAATATGTAGCTGTTAAAGGCTTTGCTTGTTTTTAATACAGACATCCAGCATTGCTACTTTATATCTATGTTTAAAACATAAGAAAGCAGAATACCAATTCTTGGAGACTTAAGGTTGCTCATGATTAAGATTAGATTATGTAGCCGATATATGAACATTTTTTTCTGTGTGGAGATTGTGCCGTTCTTGTGCCTGTGTGTCTGTGTCAGGCTGCATGCTGCTCTCTGTCAACGATTAATGCTACTGTTAATTCACATGTCCACCATTACCTAATATAAGACTATAATATGGCGTTCTAATGTTGTGTAAGATGGTTTATTGAGAAATAAACAGAGATAAATGCCCCTGTCAATACATGTCCACCTTTTTCTAATAAAATAATGTAATACGACGTTTTAACGTTGCTGTGTCATACCCCAAAATCATATTTTGGGTATTATAACAATTTGTGTACATGTACAGTATCTATCCTATGTAAATCAATGTTATTTCATGTATCGACAGATATGCGGGATATCGGCTGATGTATCGGATATTGGTTTTCTTTTGCCCTCAGTATCGGCATCGGCCCCAAAAAATCGCATATCAGTTAGGCTCTAATTAAGATCAGCTGTTTGATGACAGGAGTCTACTGTTTGCCATCTGTTTGCTCAGTTCACAAACCAGTAGATGATTTCATGGGCAATGCACTGACTGTTTTTGTTCTTCTTGCAAACTGTTGTGTTATTTTTCCTCCCATTCTTTTACATCAATCACAAAAGCCCCTCTTTCAGATTTCACTCATTATCCTGAGCTGCAGGCAAGACCCCGTTTACAACCATGGCCAGGTCTGATGGTTTAAATTGACCTTAACCGCTGAAGAAAGTCACAGACTTAAAGTTGAAATCAAGACTTAACAAGGTTTTATTTTCCTCTGCGAGAGATGATCATTATAACACTTGGACTATTTCAATCCAAACTTCCCCACAATGATGCAAACGATCAAACGCTGAATGTTACAGTTCATTTCAAAGGACTGTGGAGAAATCAGGCAGCCTTATAGATTCTCTGTTAGACGTCTCTCCTTCATGAGCTGGCTCAGGGCACAGGGTCAAGTCTTCTGCCTGAGGCGTCAGGAGTCCTTCAGAGGGAGAGTAAGAGCAGGGATAAAGAGACTTATTATCTCTACAGACAGAAAGTAACTCCACTGTCCAGGATGGGTTTGTCTTTGAGAGATTGTCCTGACTTATATAGATTGAGAGCAAAAATTCGCTTCAATCAACACCGTAGCTCTACATCATCCCTCGCTGTTCTGTTTCCTTGCCTGTCATTACTCATTGAAATGATTTCACGCCTTCTCTAAATGATGCTGAACCAGTGCAGAACAATGTTTTTGCGAGTGAAAGCATCCATCTGTCTCTGTGCTGTTTGTTCTCCGTCTGTCTTTTGTCTGTTTCCTGCTCCATACATCCAGCGGTTGTTAATCAGAGGTTGGAGCTCTACAGCGCTGCTGCCACCGCCGCCACCACCACCACCGCCGCCGCTCTGCAGAACCCAGGAGTATGTGGCTTAGCGCCTTTCAAAGCCAGCCTGCCTGCATCGGCACAAACACACACAGCCAACCCGGCTCCCTGTATGAGAGAACAGCCTTCACACATAAACAACCTTTTGTTCAGGCTCTCCACCAGAAACAGAAAGGCTCCACAGTCTGCTGGCCTCCCCCCAAGACAAACTCACTCGATTAGAGAGATCTGTTCACAGGCTGTGTGTGCTGGTGAAGGCCAGAAACCTGAAGCCCACAACCAAATGGAGACACTGAAGAAAGCAGCTTCTATGTGAAGCTTCTCTTGCTCTGATAACGCTCGACTATCTGTGCAGCATCAACACAGCAACCAGCATCCGTGCACCAGCTGAGTGAGCTCAGGCTAAAGTAATTGATGAGCAGGGAGCTAAGTTGTGACCAGAGGCTAAATATAGCTCTACAGAGGGCTCCACAGAGGCAGACACAGCAAACACAACCGCTCAGTGTGTACACTGCAGCGTGACAGATCACAGCACAGACAGCAGGGTCTGAGTGTCTGTGGGAACCAAATGTGACCTTAACACATGATACCTTCATTCACAACATCCACAGTCAAACCAATCCCTAACTTACAGGTGAATGCATTTGTTAGAGTAGGCTGTCTGATGTGAAGATGGTGCATATGTTCGGCTGAGTTTGCAGAAATTTGTATCTATTAAGGAGGACTGCTTGAGTTTGATTCCCATTCTTTATCATCACTTAACATCAGTGGTGCAATTTTTAAAAATGTGGGTCAACAAAAAGGTGCATGATATCAGACTTTTTCCTTGTTTGACTAACTATTCCTAGCTGTATAAATGAAACATTAACGTATGAATTAAATCCTCTTCAAATTAGTGGATACTCTATCAATTTATGCTTGGTTTTAGCATTTTTTCAACCATTTGTTGTGTGTGCAAACAAAAAAATGCACAGTGCTATTAGTGGGTCTGTTGTGGGTGATCTACTATGACTGCAAGCACTGTTGATTTCAGGTACAAAAGAGGTGCAGACTGCCCAATCTAAATAAGGGTTTCGTGTGCCTGGGTACTCTGATAAAGATCCTAGAAACAAATCCATACCAATTGTAGACAAACAGTTAACATCACACCATATGAAACTTTGAACTGTAGCTGTTCACAATAAGATTAAGAAATCATGTAATGTAAGGGTTTAACCCACCAGTTGAGTACTTCAACCACTGGTCAGGGCTGTAATTACACCTGGTACAGTCACCAATGAGCCAGCTGGGTTTTTTCCCCTCATGATCTCCTTGAGCCATGGTCTCTGCCTCATTATTACATTACAACCTGTCGACTACTATTTTGAATAACTTTGCAACCAATAAAAATGAGCAGTAATGAAACCTCTTATGTACAGTTTAGTCCAAGTTTCAAAAGCACAACTCTCCCAGCTCTTTTTATGTTGAAATGCTGAGCCACTGCATATTAAAATATTGATATTGGACTTTATAAACATAATTTTTTTAATACCATATTGATCTGAGTATAAGAAGATCCTGGACATAAGACGACCCCCTATTCCGAGACAGATTTGCATCCAACATCATTGTGGGTGGGGGAAATGTATCAGTGTCTCCCCATCTAACGCCAAATCGCAGAAGTAATGTAAGGTTACATCTCTGAAGGGTTGGTATTGTGTCTCCACATTGTTAAAACATGATTATAAAATACTAATGTTGCTTTGTTCTACATTTAGCATGAGGTCTTCTCAATATCTTCTCTTGGTGAAATGATGAGGTCATCACACAAGGCTTTCCTAACTGGTTCATGACATGTTGGGGGAGTGGGCCTCAAACACCAAGGTCTCCCCTAGCTCTGCCCCAAACATGCCCCCAGGTGACTGTCCAATCAGAGAGAAGGGGATTTGTGTTTTAGACAGAGGTTAGAATAAGGCTTTTCTATAACACTGGTGTGAAAAATAAGGGATTTTTGAGTCGTACATCACGTAAAGATACTTATGGGATAACCAGGGGACAGTATCAGGTCTGAAAGTACAACCACCGTTTTAAATGAAATATGATTCTGCAAGGTCAAATGTTGAATATCTAAAAATCGTTGCATTGGAAGTTTGATGGAAACATGCTGTGCCCTCATGATATGAACTCAGTGTAACAGTAAATGTCTGAGTAATGTAAATATTGATGCTGTTTGACTTCTTGGTCCTTGAGAAGCAGTGAACCATACAGACAGTGCCCGAAACTGTCCATTCTATTCATAAACACTTTTCTCTTTTTGCCAGCAAAGCCCTAGTTTAGTAGTTTCTCCATTTAAAACATAAGTTCAACAGATGATTTTTTTTTTCAGCAAATCCTGCTCCAGTATCAGACATAAGGATAAAAAACTCCTGCTTTATAACTTACCTACCTCTGACAAACTGAAGGTGGCATTACCTGTTGTCTGAGTCATTTGTTTTTAAATCTAAAGGATGTCTGACATTGCTACCTGCACATTTATCCATACTGTGACTGTGTTCACTCTGATGTTTGTTCATGTCAGTGTACATTTCAGAGCCAGGCTGCATGTTGTGGAGTATCAGCAGCACATTGAGGCGAGTCCCGCTCATTGGCTCTCTATAAATGAGAGCAAACATCCGTCCAACTTATCTCTGACTGCAGACTTGGGCTCTCTGCCTTATAATTGCAGGTTCATACACACAACTCACAGACCCACAGTAAATGGCTCCTTTGTGTGTAGCTTAGGAATACCGCTCATTTTTTCACTGCCTTTTTCCATTTCAGAGTCCAGATTAAATGAAGAGAAACATGGTGTGAAAACTGGACTCTGCTCTCTATTTCACTGCAGCTACTCTATTTACATCTCCACTTCTACAGACTCTGGGAAAAAAAAATCTGGTGCAGCAGCAGGATATGTGTCCAGTGATCTAAGTCTTTGCGTCCTCTGTAGGACTCCAACCTGGGCACAGTAAAGCTTCCTATAGATGGGAACCAAATTTAGCTCTTGAAAGTTCACATTGGCCTGTGTTTGACTCCTGGATCTCCAGCTCCGCCCCACTCTCCCTGCCCCCACATCCCTTCCTGTGATGAAATCTACCCCTCATGGATAGTTTGGGATCCCCTCCTCCACTCCTGTACCACCCACCTCTACCATCTTTGAAGCGAGCCGCATCTCGGCCGGCCCTGTCGAACAATGAGATGCTCTCTGGCTGCTTTGTGCTGCGGGCCTCTCAATGCAAACACAGCTCTGAGAACTGCTTTTTCATTGTCTCATCTTCAAGGGGTAATAAATAAGAGACTGGACAGCTAGACAAGCTGCTACAGGGCAGGAATAAGAATGCTGCTGTTAAAAAGGCCGGCTTTCAATCAAAGTCCATTCAAAGAATAGTTGGGCTTTTGTATGGACGCATGTTGTGCCTATTAATGAACATACAAAAGGAGCCATTTTCTTGATATATGGGCGGCTACCATGGAGAATGCACTGTGACCACAGGCAGGGAGAGACTTTACATTGAGGAGTGCATTTGGGTTTTTACCTCTGAAACAAGAATAAACTGTCTCCCAAACCCTCTGCAGATTTAGCTTTTGAAGTTAAATGTATGATATCAAGGTATCCATAAGAATGTATTTAAAAATTCTCTCAAACAGAAACAAATTAGGAGCCAGTAGCTCTTCTAGGATCCACACATGGTGGTTTACTAGTTTGAAGATTTGAGGTTTAATGACCTGTAAATCACAGCTTTACCATCCTCTGAAACCCTCATTTACAAAATATAAATTATGCTTTATTTAGCGTGGCTTGAACCACTTGGCTGAGACCATAAATCCATTAGAAAACTTTCAGCTGAGGTAATAAATCAACGAGGAGTTTCTTTATGCCTTCATTTCAGCTTAGATTTGTAACTGATTGAGTCGCCCACTGCTGATTTGTAGGTTTGCACGACATTTCCATTTGATCAATTCTGATTCTACTTATTCAATCTGGTTCTTATCAAGTCTTGATTTTGATTCCATTTGGGGCAAAAAGTGATAATAATAATTAATGTAACAGAAACAAAACTAAGTTTGCTTGCGTAATTTGACACTCAGATTCTTAAAAGAGAAACAACAAATGTGACAGGAGTTTTACTTATTTCCTATTTCCATAAAATGAAGATTATGCCTTTTATAATGGTAGATCTACCAGAAAGATTACAAACTGAAACTATCTGAAAGAATACAAGAAGAAATTATGAGCGTAAAAACAAATACCAATATATGGAACATAATGTTTTTTGCAAACTTAAATGCTGAAGACAAACAGTAACAAAACAGTAACTTTTCTTTCATACACTGTTTAGCTTGTGCATGGTTTATTTGGAATTACTTAATTGTTGCAACAACTATATAATTTAAACTTTTTGTAGAGCTGACTTGGGTGCCTGTGCTGCCCAGTGGCTACACAAACAGAAATAAACATTTATTCTAGTCTATTCAAAGAGGTATAGCCCCTTCACCTGAACTTCGTAACAGCATGGTGACTGCCCTCCACTTTCTCTGTGTTCTTCTCTTTCCTCATCTCTTAAGTAAACAAAGTTTCTGCACCACAGGCTCCCAAAAACTGGGAATGGAGTGATACTTTCTCAAATATTTGAAATATCCGTCAGTATGATTTCTTTTCCTATATGTGGATGTGAGCTCAACAGGGTATTTCTGTGAGCAGGGGACTGCAGAAAGCTCTCAGATTTAGCTTGTGTTAAAGCAAAAGTCACATCAGACGTGCTTCCCCCTTTGCACGAAATGATTTTGCCACTTAGCTGTGTCATTATGTTTTTGTGCGTAGCTTATCCAAGCTTTCATACGTCTGATTTGGTCTGATATGACCCTGTTCTCATAACTTTTTTGACATCAGGTAACACTAATGATAATATGTTGCGTCAGCACTGCAGTGAACCTTATCTGAACTGTCAATGAGGTTTGATCCACAAAGATTTATGTTGGAATGAAAAGTGGGAACCAAATTTCTGTGTCACATCAAGTTCAGGAATGTCAGATATTCAGATCCACTTCCAACTTGGAACCAGTTCTTTATACTCAAGCCTACGGGGGAAAAAAGGGGAAATTTCAGTCACTTTCACTTTGACCAGTTAAGATGTGCATTTGCTGTTGTGGAGCATATTAGCTAGAGCTACTTTATCAGAGGACACAAACTTCACCTATCTTCAGTTAAAC
Source organism: Thalassoma bifasciatum (assembly GCA_008086565.1). Lineage (NCBI taxonomy): Eukaryota > Metazoa > Chordata > Actinopteri > Labriformes > Labridae > Thalassoma > Thalassoma bifasciatum. The sequence goes on from RPOG01000624.1 coordinate 53,521, forward strand.
AGAACATCAACGCCTTGCACTGTCAAATCCAACATTTTCTTGACTCAAAAATTACAAGTTACCATGACTGAGTTATCAAACTCTGCAGTTCTTATCAAAGGTTTTCTGGAATAAAAGTTACTTGAATAATGAAGAAAGCCATTTTTCTGTTGTTCTGAGTGAAACCTGCATGAATTAATTCAGTAGCTACAAAGGTTGCAGTTGCCAATTTTCTGTATCACACTCAAGTCCAGTAGATGGCAGTAATACAAGAGAAAGAAGGCTGAACAGGTGGAAGAAGATACAGGAATCCTAACAGTTATTGTTACCATGAGTCAGGGGGAGTGCAGTGGACATTAGAGTCCACTGTATAAGGATGTGTTACATGCGCCGAATCAGCCGTCCATACACCAGTATAGGCTAGCTGTCTATACGCCATGGCGTAGACGAGCTGTCTAGCGTAGACTGGCCATCTACACTCCACAGACTAGACCCGCTTCTAACATATCAGTAACGTCATGGTGTTTCTCTGCAGAACTCTTAATGAAAACTCCTGTAAATGTAATGTGTTAACACCTATTTGATATGATAGATATCTTTATTGCTTTAATTTTTTCAGTTTTTGTTTGGTAGCCATGGCTGCCAGTCATATGTCATTTTTTGTTTGTTTGTTTGTTTTGTTAGTTCTTTGTTTTTTGTTTTTGTTTTTTCTATAAACAATGTACTGTATACTGAAAGTAACTAGTACATGTAGTGGAATGTATTAAGTAGCATAGATAAAGTTATTTTAGTTGCCTGAACACAACTGGAAGTAACTTTAAAAAATCTCGAGTCAGTCAAACACACAAAAATCGTTTTTATTTCCCTGAGGTCATAAAGTCATGCTTACTTAGTTTTTATTGAGGCAATTTGTTTCCATGTTTGTTTGTTTTTTCACTAAATAAAGTCAACTAATTTGATTTCCCAGTGCGCAATAGTCCTGCAGCCAATGATTGGACTGTAGTCCTTAATTATTAATTAAAAGCAGAATTAAAAGCAAACTGTCTTTCATAAATGTCTACAAATTACCACTCCATGAAATATAACATGAGAAAAGAAAAAAAATTCTTCAAGTTAGAGATGCTTTTCATTCGGGGTTCTACTCTTTCTGCAACAGTCCTTTTTTTTTGTTCATGTATGAAAATTTTCATTCATCCTTATTGTTTGGTCATTTTAGCCTTTTTTTGATTAATATCACTTGCAAGCAATCATAATATGTGAAACCACAAATTCCTCGACTGTAAATTTGTGATTCCAGTGGCGCTCAGAATTGTTCCCATGCGCTTTTGGCCAAAAGGTTAATTTATTTTCCAAGAGAGAATCTAAAACGAGCTTGGACCGGTTCCCGGTAATAACCTCATCCTTGTTATCGAGCAGATTCTCGTGACACAAACACAGACGAGGTGTAAAAAAGCCCCCAGTCCGCCCAGAGGTGAGAGACAGAAACCATATCAATAAACAACAGTAAGCTCTGCAATCAACACAGCTCAGATCGCAGTTTGCTTATTGCTCTGAGGGAGTGAAAAGCATGCGATACATTTCCAAACTGAAGCTTTCCAAATGTTTCCCTCACAGGCTGTTATCAGTCATGTATCGACATCGTTTGGCTCCTGTCAGGGAGGAGATGAGGGCTGAAATCTCCTGACATCTCCAGAAATGAAGGGGATTGATGGTGGGCTCGGAGTAAAGAGTCAGGCAGACTGAGCCGCTCATTAAACAACTCCAGATGTGAGCCAGATGTTTGGGGTCTCTCTCATAAAAAAAAAAAAAAAAAAAAAAAAAATCCCTCTACATTAAACCCCCCCCATGGCTGGTGTGATCGTGGTGTGTAAGCGGTGTAGCTCGCAGCAGCTCGGGCACCTTTCCAAAGCCAAGACAACCGTAGATCAGGTCGTAAACACGCTTTCAGTGTATGTGTGGAATGTGCAGCAGCATGTATGTATAGGATTCTCCGAGCGCTACATAGGGGGATGTGGGGGAGGGTGTGGGGGAGACTCCTGGCAGTGTGAACTATGGTTGAACTGTAGGAGGGAGTGCACTGAGAGGTTGGAAACAGTGGGGGTAAAAGAAACTCCCAGCCCCTTCTTCAATCAGTCATACAGGCCGACAATGCTCTGCTTTCCAGACATTCCTCCGCACATTGTCGATGACCAATAATCTTTTTTTGTTCTCATCACATTCAGCCCTCGGTGAATGAAGACACACCACCTCTCTTTTTCCCTCTCTCTCTCTCTCTCTCTCTCTCTCTCTCTCTCTCTCTCAGACAGCTCATCAAACCCATATTGTATTTGGTTATAGCTTGGAACCTGTTAAAATAAAACCTTTAGGGTGCATGATGAGATGCAGCTCTCCCTCTCCTCCGTCTCTGGGTGCAGCGGCTGCAGAGTTCGCTCCATTCATTCAGCAGCCACTTGAGTGCACATTGATTTTCAATCCAGAGGGTTAGCACATGGTGTAATGAGAGAAGTCTGCATTATTCATACTTTGCCAGGACTAGAAACCGCGTGTGACCTAAATACCCTGCAATGGATTCTAAAATAACAACAGGGAAACACTGACAGACAGACAGCAGACGTGAAATGAGCCATCCAGACAAAGACAGGAGACTGCAGGAAGAGGAGGAGGAGGAGGAGAAGGAGGAGGATAAAACACATGAATGTGTAGGTGTGAGTGTGCATTTCTCAAGTTTGAGGGAATGACTGCAGAGACTCTTTTAGGATCGGTTGCTATGCAGATATGCTGTTTCAGCCTGTTATTAATGATGCAAAATAAAAAACTGCATCCAAGCAAAAAAAATAGTTGCAACTGCATTTATAGGAATACACAGGGAATATGTGAATGTATGAGCAGTACAGACTGATTTTATGACATATTTTGTTCGCAATCTGACTTCCTTCTGACAACACTTAAACAACCTGATTGAGGGCTTTCACACCAGCACAGTTCTTTTCTGGATTCTCAGAACTGTGGTACTTTTAAGTGAACCAGCCTGTGTTTTTGCAGAATGAAAGTAACAAGGCTTTATTCCATCTAACCCAAGCAAAAGTAAACAGCACACTGGCTAAATAGTGGAGTATTTATGTAGTTTTATCATTCGTTTGTCTATTTCTTTTATTTCCATATTATATGAAGCCAACTGTTTTAAGTTAATATGCTCTGTTTCAGAAAAATAAAATGGCAGAGAGAGAAGTGCCATGTTGTAGTTTGTTAGAAAAGTGTTTTATCAACAAAATATGCTTTTTCCATCCTTGCATACATTATACACAATATAAACAAAGACATCAGTTAAACAAACATTTCTGTAAGTGAAAAAAATTCTCTGAACCAAACTGTCATTGAGTATTTTGTCTCTTTACTCTTCTTCTTCATTTTTCTTCATTTCCTCAACTTCCTGCTCTTGTTATTGACACAGAATACGACATGCCAATCAATATCCGCACAGAACTAGGCCGGCGTAGAGGCCCTCACAATTATATCCAAAAGCACAAAGGTGAAAATTTTGACTCCTTGCTGCTTTTTTCCCTTCCTAACACAGCTTCTAATTGTGGTCATACAGACTTTCTACTAACACAGGCGATGCCCCTAATGCTTAAAATAAGTCTGGATGTTGGCGCTGAAGTGCCGACATCAGAGTCCTTCAACAAACCAGAGCACATACTTCAGGTACAGATCAAACGGCAGAGATGAAACGTCAGCTCAGCTGTGAAATCACACGCAACTCTCTAGTTTCTGTTCCCACTTTCATAGCCTGTCCACTGCCCTTTCCTCTCAGTGAAGGTCAGAACATAGAGAAAAATATCATCTTTAAACAGACAGGCTCCCTCCGGTGGGTACAATCCAGCCTGAGTTAAAAACAGACACTCACGGCAGGGGAAAGTTCACTGACTCTGGTGTTGATGTTTGCTGAACCGTTCTTCCTCTACTCTAACAGTCTGGAGAGAGAGCGCTGCAGAGGTCTCATTTGTCAACAGAGCTGTGATCATGGCATCAAATCTGCTTTGAACCTCAGAAAATTAAATAAAACAAAACCTATGATATAAACTAAGCACGAAGACAGAAACATTCATATTCATTTTCCTTTTTAAATGTTTTGCAGGTGTAGTTTATTATAATGAAGGAAGCATGTTGGATTACTTTACCCCTGCCAGTCACCAGGGGGAGCTCCAAATGTTTTGGTTTTACTGTGTTTTACCGTGTTTTACCGTCCATGTTTTTATACAGTCTATGGCCTTCATTAATCAGTGCATAATTCATTTCTTTTTTCTATATATATTAGCCTTCATATGGATGACAATACATTAAAATTACATCATTTTAACCTCTGATGGATCAAAAACCCAACTGTATTTTAATCTGCTGTCTTGAAACTCAACAGTTCTTTTGTAGTTCAGGACCAATAAAACACACTCGGCCTCGCTCTACTGAAAACACTGTTAGTATCGAGACTCTAAATACTTCCAAGTGCTTTGTTCTGTTTGTATCCACTGACAATGAACCTCAACACTTCCTGCATTAATGCATCACATTAAAGACTTCCAGCTGCTCAAAGGACCTCTCTTTCTAGAAGGGCTTTTAATGTGAAACATCTGCAGGAAGTATTGAATTACATGACGGCCAAAAAGTGATGGAAACAATGACAAAACCGGGCTTTTTAAGCAAATAGTGGATAAGAATGGCATTTCCTGTACCGGGGACTGTGGCAAAAGAGGGTTGGTATCAAAAATATTCTTTAAACTTGTTAAAACAACATGTTAGATGTTTGTTTTAATGTATAGGTTGCATTTCTGTTGGTGTCATAGTATTTAATGTAACATTTCTAGAATTATTTATGAATGAAAAAATCAGTCCTATTAAATTGTCAAATGGTGTAACCACATAAGCAAAACAAGTATTGTATGATTTGTCTTAGAAGTAATGCAAGTGTACCAATGAAAAAAGTCATCATCTCAAAGTATATATAGAATACATCTTTTCAAAACTTGATCATTTGGATTTTTGTTGTACCATGCAACCAGTACCATGTAGATATCGATGTTTTCTCTCTGTTTGGGTCCGTTGGTTTAAAATCATTCTAAACTTCAAATTAGCAGTGTATTAGACAGCTGAAACCGTATTCACTGTAACTTTTTGGTGCAATATCATATTTTTATGAGAAACATCAGTTTCACCAACAGGACAGGTACATCCTCTACCACCAAAATATTGTATGAATGTATTTTACAAAATTTTTTGAGCAGAACTTTCCCAGAAATAAGTTATCCATGCCTTCAACTGTGGTACCCTTTATATATGTTTCAATTATCTCTGAAATCATCTGGTCTTAGAGGTGTTTTCTCTATTTCTTGAAGACATTTGGTTTTCCTTTCATCCTTCATCTATAATCCCAATCAGGGTCAAATGAAGACTTGGGCCTAAGTTTTATTTTGAGACATTATCCTACAGACAACATACTGTTAGTGTACTTCGTCGTGAAGCAGGTTTATCTGTGGGTTTATCGCTCAACAAGGCACATGTTGACTTTGACCTGTCAGATGAAGACTTTGATAATCTGTTGTGGTCCTGTGCAGGTATGACACTGACAGGCTGAGAATACTGATACACCCCCGCCCAGCCCCCCCTGAGTGCCAGATGGGAGGAGAGCACTGGTGGAGAGAGTAGCAGATGGAGAGAGGATGGACGTGTGTGAATAACAGGATACATTACCTGGTCACTGACATGATCATACAAAGCTGTTTCAGAATCTGCTTTGAAACCTGTACTCAGTTTTAGTTATATTTAATGGTCTGACCAACACTTCAGACAACACTGGTTTTAGACTTTTAAATAAGCTGTTCGGTTCTTGGGTTGTAAAGATTTATTAATCTGAATCAGTCAGCTATATTAGTGTAAGGATCCAAATCTGTCAGTCTGCTGCTCCCTGTCTGAGTAAAAGTCACATTGATGGATTAAAGCCTAATTTTAAAGTTACAATCCTGTTTCCCAAATTTTTACTGAGTTTTTCTGTTAACTGTGCTGAGAATTTACACTCTATTAAACTCTGATATCAAACTTTGCCCTATAACAACAACTTTAACTTCAGTGACTGATCAGGTTGCGTTAGTTTACATGAGGCCAGAAAACTATCAGAGCAATTCATAAACTTTAAATCAAAGACCTATTTGGACAAGATCTTAAAGTCTACCAATCCACACACTTTGTCAAAAAGCTTTACTCGACAAAGTCTGTAATACAGATTTATGCTACCTATACATCAGAAGACTTTGAAAAGATTTGGAAAAGACTCATGGGAAACTATCAGCTCACACCTGATCACATCTACGGCCAAGTGTTAAGAGTTTTTAGTTACAGCTTAGTCTCAGACTGAGATTACATGAAGACTGTGAATCTTGCAGGTTAACTACTTACAAGATAACAACTAGATGCTTTTAGCGTTTTTCTTTCCACTTTTGTCAGAGCTCATCTATTGGTTGTTGATTGTGGTACGTCACTGCAACTTGCAGAACTTGCAGGACCCAAGACTTGGAAAAGACTGATATGAAAGCACAGATTACTACCTTAAACTTAATGATCCAGATTACAGGCCGTGACTCAAGTAAAGTTCCTGTATTTACTGAAGACTTTAAGTTTGTTGTCTGAGACTGTGAAAATCTTTTGGTGCAAGCCAAGTAGACTCTACCTGACGAGACCAAGGGTTTGGGTTGACAGTTTGATGCATTTGACTAATTTCACTTTAAATGATCACTAAGTACTTTTCTGATGAAGAGATTTTGATGTTTACATAAAAAAACGACACCAGAAAATCTGTGGATGCTCTCTCAATCACAAACGGTCAGCTTGCAGATTCCTCCCTCATTATTCCTGAATACCTCATCCAGCCTAAAGGACCCTCTTGCAGGACCATTTCAAGAGGTGGATCAGTTACCCCAGAACTAAATCAAGACCCCAGTTCCTGCAGTTGAAGAGTACCTTTAGTTTGCAAATATTTAGGACTGGAACGCCCCAAACAACAAAGAACATATGAGACTTCTACAAATCATTTTATATGCACTATCAATCTTTAATTTAATGATACTGGAACAGGATTAAACTATAAATAACTGACTGATTGAAGCAGACTCATGATATCTTCTAAAAGCATCCATAGAGGATAGCGCTTATTAACTTATACTCTACATTTCAGGAAAGAAGTTGTACTAAAACAGCGTTCTGCATTGACGCAAACTTAGCCAAATAAAAAAAAAAAAAAAAGGCCTAAACATCCAAAGACTTCCAGGCACCAGGCCACCAATTATCATACAGTGTGTGATGAAATCCTCTGGTGCTTCAAAGGAAATAGCTGCAGTGTGAATTTAAAATTCCAAATGAAGGTTTTAATTTGTGCATGTGATCATAATATTCTCTTTGTCTGTTCTTCTTCTTTTTAATCACACAGGCGTACTTTTGTTTTTGAGTGGGACACTCGTGTTCCCAGGAGGTTTCTGATGTTTCCAGAGGAGTTCAGCCGCCTTTGTGAATCCCCCAGTGGAGACGAGAGGCGGACCGGACTGCTGACCCAACAACAGCGAGTGTTTGAGGATGTCCCCGGGGACGCTGTGACAGCCCTGATCATGTGTACGAATCCACAAATCACACTCAACAGCAGCATTCATTACCTTTCTGTTTGTTTCATCTCCCTTTTCCCTGATGTCGAAAGTTCAGACGTGATGAGATCCTTCTGTGTCAGACTGCATGGCATTTATTCCTTTGTTTCCAACACAGTGAATAATACAGTCTGTGTTTATGTTTCAAGCAGCAGGAGGATGATCAAGAAGGAGACTGCATCTGTACTCTTTTTATCTACTTTTTGTTTTTGTTGTTTTCCTCTTTAAGAGAGTATGCTGCATATTTCATGTCCACACTTCATCCTGCCCCAGTCAAAACAGGAGATGGTATAAATGTATTGATGCTCTCTTCATCTTTCTTTCAACCTCAGGAACTGATTTCTCATGTTTTTTTAATCACAAGCAGTATACTTTTACTTCAGGTATCTATGCAATGCAAACACATACACTTTAATCTCTCTGAGTGGGATGAATGTTGGTCTTTAGGGGCAAATTACTGTAAATATGCAGAATTTATAACATCATGTTTATGTGGAAAAGTTCTGAAACTTAATGGAGGCTAAAAAAAGAAAATAAGTTGTTAACTTCCACTGTTTGTACTTCTGCCAAGTGATAGCAAGACCTGCTTTGTGATGTATGTTGTGTGTGTGTGTGTGTGTGTGTGTGTGTGTGTGTGTGTGTGTGTGTGTGTGTGTGTTTTCTAGAGCACAACCAAAAAGTGTTTGCATCTCAACATTACAGACAGCCGTTGACAGCACCAAAGTCAGGGGGACACTGAAAAGTATCTCTGAATCTGTATAAAGTACTGTGAAACAGCAACTTTCATTCATTCTTCTTCTACCACTTGTCCTGATCAGGTTCACAGGTGGTTGGAGCCTATCCCAGCTGTCTTTGGGCAGGAGGTGGGGGACACCCTGGACTGGTCACCAGTCAATCACAGGCCTGATACACAGAAGCAGACAACCTTTCACACACACATTCACACCTACGAGCAATCTGGAATCACCAATTATCCTGATGAGCATGTTTTTGGACTGTGGGATGAAGCCAGAGTACCTGGAGTGAACCCACACACACGCTAGGAGAAAATTCTGACACAGAAAAGCATCATCACCATGCAGCCCAAATAGCAACTTAAACAAGGGTATTCTGCTTTCACATATCATACACATGGATTTAAGGTGAAGATGCTGAATGTTCATAATAATCTAAGGATCCACCAATTATATCCGGTGGCCGATAATTTTGGTCTATACTTGCGTTTTTCACTTGTATTGGCATCAGCTCATACACAGGTGGGTGTGTCGATATACTGCCTGGCACCCACATGCAGCCCTGTGTTGCTAGGAGACACTACAGTCCATGTGCAGACCATGCCTTGGTCCTCCCCTTCTTGCAGACTGCAGAGTGAGGCAACTTCAAAACTATATCAAAATGTTTTTGATGAAGCTGAAAAAAGATTTAGCTGTGCCTGTTTACAACACATTCTACCTATTTTCCATCTTGCTTTAGTATCAAACACAGTTCCCAATTATAAAATTGAGAGCCATAGCATTTGTTAATAGTGTGTCTTTTTTTTTTACATAAATTGAGGGTGCAAAAGCAGAACTGGCCCCAAATATCAGCCACAAGAAAATCAGCATCCCTAAACAAAACATCACATAAACATAAGATTTTCAAACATCCATATGTAGCAGAAATCCTTGAATCTGTCTGAAAAGTGATTGAAATAGTCCATTCTCAATGTTAGACAAGATTTTCAGGTGACCATCATCAGACTTGCTTAAAAGATAAAATTATCACACAATTATTTTCTGATTGGTTTCACACATGTAGAAGGTGCGAACCTCAAACACCAAGGTCCGACTATAAGCTCTGCCCTTCACAAGCCTTTCGTGGACTGGCCAATCAGAGGGAAGAGGGTTTGTGGAACAGGGAGCCTTAAAGAGACAGCAGCTAAAACAAAGTGTTTCTGGTCGTGGCTGAAATAAGGGTTTTCTCAAACACCAGTGTGAGACAGATAGGGATTGTTTTGAATAAATGTACTATGGGATACTCGAGCGACAAGAGACGGACTGAACCTTCAATGTAACACTTTCAGGTACTTCGAAACAGTGGCTCAAGTAAATGACGAAACAGGGGCCAAAAGTACAGTGTAACTGAATCTTACAGGTAACTTGAGCCAGATACAAAACAATCCAATCACAGCTGCCGCAAAAGGCACAGAATAAACCATTAAGCAAAGGGTGTCCATTGAGAAAGACACTTAGACATACTCTAGATACAAACTACAAATGAGCCTGAGAAACAAGGCGGTTAGGTTCCTCAAACAGAAACTTGAGGGTATCATAATTAAGCCTCCTGACACACCACCTTGTGAATCATGGTTACTTCTTCCAACAAACTAATCTACATATTTGATGACAAGTAATTGTAAGAGATGATCTTTTGGTTCTCTGTTTTGATTTTGAATGTTCATGTTTCACATTTGGCTTGCACTCAATTAAAATGAAGAATAAAAACTTGGGCACATAAATTCCACCAGCATTAAAATGACTTGGCTCCCTCTATGTTTTCGGTATTTGCACTTCAGAGCTGAGCTGCACACCTGAGCTCTTCACCGGGAGAAGAGTCCCCCCCTGGGTGAGGCTGCCTGCTGTTTCTCATGTCAGAACAGATTTTGAAGGGATGGTGGAGGAGGGATGAGAGAGTGAAGAGAGGAGTGTGATGGATAAATATGTGGTGCTGAAAGTCAAAAACAGCAGCGCTCAGGCTTAGGCAACACAAACAAGAGCGTGTCAGAATATTTCTACAGTTACAGGAGACACCAGGGGACAGTTACAGTGAGGAAATAATCCAGGAGCAATGCTGCTGTCTGGATTACTCACTGTTGACTGAGATTTTTATCAACATGTTCTGTCTGATAAACACCAAAAACCTCAAGAGGGTTTTAGAGTAAAGAGACGCACGACTGCAAACAACTCACTTTAAGACACTGAAAAAAAGACACTAAGTCATTCTATTCTGCAGATTTTTCACCAATAATTTAGACTTCCATAAGATACGAGAGCTCAAAAGAGCTGACCTACAAAAACATAGCTTTCCTTTACGTACAATGCAACTCAAATAACAAAGCTCCCACACAAGGTGCACACACTCCACATGACTGAAACATAACTTGTAGTTTCAATCCCTCTTGGAGTCAGTAAAGGGATGTGGGAAAATATACTGCAGAAATAGGAATGTGAAGCAAGAAAAGCTGCATCTCTTTGTTTATTTTGGTGTATTTCATCACAATTCCACATAGGAATGAAGGTTTCTATACTCACCGAGCATGAGCAGGAAAAACATATGATTGACCGGAACCATGCAATAACTTCCAGGAGGCAGATGAAGCTGAGTTTCTTAAGTTGTTACTGTTTTCTTACATTTCTTGCATTTCTTACATGTTCCAGATACTCAGATATCTTCACTCTTGATTTCTATCTTTAAGGGCACTTGAAGGCCACGGTGTATTAGGTGAAGGTACGAGACATGAATCACCTCAAGGAACGACGCCATAACAAGCATAACTTCAACTGTGGTAATGCAAGTACATCAACAGTGGAAAACACTGTTAGACACTTATTAGAGCACTACATAGAGCACATAATATAAATAAAAATGGTTTTCCGACATAAAGTAAAACAACATATAGGAATGTGATAAATAAACGTAATCAAACTTATAATGTTATAACTGCTTGAGGATGTAATAAAAGCTCTTGGCCTGAAATGTAATAAAAAAAAAACATGGTAAAACCAAAATGTAATAACTGACCCAAACTATAACAAGATGCTAAATTTCTGGCAAAAAGTTGAAGCATTTTGGGCTCTGCGTCTGTTTCTTTATTGACTAATTATTAAATTTTGGATTTTACAATATTTTTCAATAAATTTCTGGACGCTGTTAAATTTTGGGTCACTGTATTAAATTGGGCTCTAACAAGCCTTTTTAAATTGTTTATTTCAAAACCACATTTATGAATATTAGCACTTGAACTTATGGCACTCCATGAACTGCACTGTTGGTTTACCTTTAGGGGCTACAAATAAATGGAAATATATGAATGCAGATTGATTTAAACATAAACGAAATATGTTTCGAAATTTCAATAAATAAGCCATGTTGACAATGAACCTGAGCTTTTACCTGGACATTACTTTCTTCGTTATAAAGCCCTATACAAATCAAAGGCAGAGCTTTTATGTTTATAACTCTTATCCTGGGCAACTTATGTTTAATTTCAGTCAAAAACAGCTATGTGAAATCAAATTTAGAGAAACTATGCAACTGCATTTAACTCCAATAGTTAAAAAAAAAGTCCAGAATGGTTGGTCCTTGCACAGTTTCATATTATTGAATCTTGCCTTCTTTAAAAAATGTTTGGACACCCCTGCGCTTGAGGCTTGCACAGCTTTGCAGACCTATAGGCCTGTGTAACAGATACTATATGACATCGTATAATCTACAAAGAACATGCAAAGGGTTAAATGCTTCACAGACTGCTCCACTAAACAAACAGCATCTTTGTGCACAAGTGTTGTTTGCACAAATTCAAATAAGCCATAATGTACTCTTATAGCTCAGAACAGACCCTGGTCCTTTAAATAAGCCTTATTGCAAACAGATTCTAATTCTCTAACACTGGTGCTAACAGCTCTGTGCAGTCAGAGTGAACTTTGGAGCTGTTGTTAACTGCGCCACAGTATTCATAAGCACTGTAATACTCAAACCCAGTTTCCCCTCTGGATGATAAAAAAAAAGATATTTGTGATTCTTTAAAAGACAGAGTGACCTTGATGCCACTGGGTGTAAATCATAGATGATAGAATGAGCACAATGGCCCTGCTCTTCCAGACTGAGACCACCAAGAGTTCTTGGACAGTATCAAAGTATAATACCAGCCAAGGTATTGTTGGACAAACACAATAACGCTGACACTGACCCCTGACAGGAATCAAAGAACAAACTGCATGCACTTCAAAACTTCTCTCCAAACTTTTGGAAAGCTTTTGAACTCTGTGAAACCTGTTTGAGTCGTACTCACCAACAGGCGAAGGTGTGCTGCCACTGCTAGATGGCTGCTGGAGCTGCAGCCTCTGCGGCGATGGGGGAGGGGGGAGCTGTGGCAGGGAGCTGATGATAGAGGGGAAGAGGAAAGGATACACCCCAGGCGTGTAGCGCCTCATCTGAACTAGTGGAGGACTGCTGCGGGGCTGGGCGCGGCTGGCGGTCTTCATCACAGCGACGGGCTAAAGGTGCGCTGAGCACTGAGCAAGCTGAGGCTTGGCGAGGCTGGGAGGCCATCGGGGGAACCGTGGCTGTGGTTAGTGTGTCTGGAGTGGGTGTGGAACCACCTCAGCACTCCAGGGATGCATGGTGGTGGAGTTCAGCGGCACCCAGGTCGACTCAGAGACTGGTTTCAACCACACTGTAACACAAACACAAACACACATTAACTCTGCGTTAGCTGTTTGTCTGAAGCTCTTCAAACAGTAGATGATGAATGAAAGTGAGCATGAATAAAATGTAGAATCAAAGTCACCTCATGAGAAACCCATGGGGATCAGCTGGCTATAACAAAGTGTACGACTGTCAGTTTGAGTTTGCGGATGTCTTTTTTCATGTCTCCTCGTTTTCCCTTTGTGTCTTCCACAAGTTCTCTCATTGGAGCCTCATTTAACTTAAGTCTGGCTGTTCAATCACTGTCCTTGAGCTGATGTATTTGAGCCATGCGGGTAAAATCATAAAAGAGACATTTTTTAGATCATTAGAAAGACATTTTAAGGACAACATAAATCTCAGAGCCTCATGCCTATCACACACTAGAGGACTTTCATATGATTAAAATGCAACACGCTCCCACTCTGAGAGACATACAGTGCAGAACTGTTCCCACTCAATTGAAAACAGTCAGTAAGTGAAAACACAGTTTACAAGACACTAAATAGAGTAGTGTTATTATTTTATACTGTTTTTCTCTTCATGGGAAAAAGATAGAAAAAAATAAATAATGTAACAGACACTACTGCAGTGCTTGGTCCCGGCTACTCTTGTGTTTGGTGTTATGTTGTTGAAACAACCTTTCTTGGTAGAAAAGCTTGCACTGTTGTAAAACCTGTTTATTTCCTTTTAAATGATGGCACATTTGTAATAAAAATCCTTTTTTGGGATGAGCAGCAGAGCTGAGTATTTGGGTTGCACTTATTAAACATTTGCCAAATCTTCTCTTATGATGACAAGCAGCTGATTCTGCTTCTGACTCTGCATGACGAGGCAGTGTTTGGACCCAAGCACAAAACACAAAAGCACAGAAAAATTCGAGGAATGTGTTTAAATTGAAGAAACTTCAGCAAAAGTGGTTCAAAACCTGGCAACAGTATAGTGAGGGAAAGGATCGAGAGTGTAGTCGGGGGGTAACAGGGTCAAAACCAGGAATCAGTCCAAACAGGGCAAAGGCAAAGGGCAGATGATCAAAACCAGGAACTCAGAGAGCCAATAAAGGAGGAGTGCTGAATAGTCTTACTTAAGGGGGTTTAAATACAGGCCTAATTGCAGACTAGTTGCAGCTGGGTGCTTAGGTGTACTAAATATCTATATATCTATATAATCTGGATACAACAGGTTTGGCTGTTTCAAGAACTGTTTGGTATCGTGTAGAGCAGTGTGTACTCTTGAAATACAAAAAAGCATTGAAATGGTTTTTAATGTGACCCTCTGGTCTAAGAACACTCAGTCTTTTAGATGGAGGTACTAAGTGCTCTTTTGCAGGACTCAACCACTTAAACTCTGGTCACTGTATCTTCCTGTGTCTGCTTCCATCCTGAGGGTCTCTTCATACAGAAAAATACTATCCTGTAAAGAGGTAACCATCAGCGTCCTGCTAAAAGTATATAGTAAAGTTTGAGATGCTGGGCTTTAAAAAACTAAAACATCATCACAGTATGAGTGGAGGGTGAACAGTGCTGCCTCAATGATTCATATAATGATCGTGGGTGGCTGTAGCTTAGTGATGCAGTTGGATATTTCTTTATCAGAGGGTTAGAGATCCAAGTTCCTGCTGTCCACAAGCTTGAGTGTCCCTGGGAAAGACTGTCCCTAATGGCTGCCGTCTGTGTGTGAATGGAATGACTTAGAGACTTTATCAGGGATCTTGAAATGGTCTCACTTGAAGTAATGGCAGAGCTGGACTGGTACAAGTAAAAAGGAAGGAAGAGCAGATGAAAGCTAAATGGGAGGGCTACAACAGGGCTTTTAAGGAATATCAACAGATCCTGAGTTGACCCTCTACCTTCTAAAATCCCACTTATAATAAGGTTGGGACGTTGTGTAAAATGTAAATAAAAACAGAACACAATGATTTGCAAATCTTTTTTTAATCCACATTAAATTCAATGCACTACAAAAACAAGATATTTATTGCTCGAACTGATTAACTTGATTTTTTTTATATAAATGTTTACTCATTTCAAATCTTATGGGTGCAATACATTCCTGAAAAGCTAAGGAGGCAACAAAAGACTGAGAAAGTTAAGGAATGCTGAAAAACTACATTTGGATCACTCCACAGGTGAACAGGTTCATTGGAAGCAGGTGAGTGTCATGATTGAATATAAAAGGAGCATCCCCAGAAGTCTCAGTCCCTCATAAGGATGGGGCCAGATTCGTCACTTTGTGAACAACTGCGTGAGTGAATAGTCCAACAGCAAGAATGTTTTTTGATGTACAACTGAAAAGAATTTATGTTTTCATCGACTACTGTCCATGATGTCATAGAAAGATTCAGAGAATCTGGATAAATCTCTGCACATGAGCAGCAAGGTCCAAAACCAACTTTGAATTCCTGTGATTTTTGACCCCTCAGGTAGTGCTGCATTAAAAACTCACATCATTGTGTAAAAGATATTAGCACATGGGCTCAGGAACACTTCAGAAAACCATTGTCAGTTAACACAGTTCATCACTACATCTACAAGTGACAGTTCAAACTCCACCATGCAAAAACAAAGCCAGACACCAAAAACAGACAGAAATGCCACTGCTGACTTCTCTGGGTCCAAGCTCATCAGGCCAAAGAGGACAATCCGGATTGCTCTCCATGCAAGGTTAAAAGGCCTGCATCTATGATGGTATAGGGGTGTGTTTGTGCCCATGGCATCATGGGAAACTGTCACAGTATCTGTGAAGGTAGCATTAATACTGATAAGTACATACAAGTTTTGGAGCAACATATCCTGCCATCCAAGCAACATCTTCTTCAGGGACGTCCCTGATAATTTCAGCAAGACAATAAACCAAGACCCATTCTGCACCTGTCACAACATTGTGGCTTTGTAGTAAAGAGTGGCTCCAGGCCAGGAGTCAACAGGTTTGAGGTTTAACAGCCCAACATGAGTGAATAGAAGATCATCAATGGATTGGGAAGCACGCAAACTCTGACATCTTGTGACTCTGTCAGTAATGGGGCTTACCGGACTAACCACCCAGCTGGTGTACTGATCTTGATCTTGCTGTACGTACTGTGGACGTACCGTGGACATACCATGGACATGCTGTGAACGTACGTTTCAGAGCACCACTAAACAGTCTGCTCATTTTCTGGACACTTTACTACAAACTGAGTTAACAAAGTCTGATTGTTTTCCCATTTCAAACTATAGCCCCAAACAAATGCATTACCTCATTGCTTTGTATCCTGGGAAAAGTTGTCTTGAACAAAAAAACGTCTTAATAAAAAGAAAATCTGCTCTCCATTCTTTCACACACCTTGGAAAGAGCCTCATCTTTCCTACAGAGGGTGATTGTGCTAATGGGAAACAGAGTCCTTATCCTGGAAAAACATTACCAATTGTGTCTAAATGCTGTCAACACAAAACAGATAGTCCTCACCGAGCCTCAGATACTGACACTGTCTCTCCCATCCAGCTGTGGATTTGACACGCAGTGTAAAATGCTTTGAGTGGTATAAAGACCAGAAAAAGTTCTGTATAAACACATCTCATGTAATGATTCAGAGTGTTAGGAGTGAGTAGAGTTAGGTCATGAAGAGAAGGACAGACTCCCCAGGGAATCCTCTCTGACATGTTTATGCTTCAATGTTTCTGCAGCATCTCACTCAGCAGCATCTCTGCGCCTGTGACTTCTAAAACAATCTCCTTTAAGAAAACTTTCTTCCCTCACTGTAGAGAAACAAGAGGCTGAGCTGTGTGAGAATAATTCATGAGGCTTAATTTAGAAATGCAGCTCTACCGCTGTGGCAAAGAGAAACCTGAGAACGGCGCAGTGATGAGCACAAGCTGAATAAAAATAGACAACATTAAATACATGTTGGAACGTATAGGAGTGACAGTTTGATGGAGCCACTTACACAAGCAGCTGCTGAGGACTGATGTTACAGTCATATACAGAGCACAATGGTGAGAGCCTGATGAAGTGTGGGCGGTGACAGGATTCCTAGTGAAGCACTGAATCTAAATGAAACATCTTTATCTGTATTTTATAACCAGTCATAACTCACATTATGAGTCACGATGCAGGGATCACAACATGATTTTGTCACAATGTTTTTAAAGAGATAGGATTAAAGTCAGATTATGTAAAGACTTGGCTCTTTAATGTATATGTTAGGCATTAGGATCATTGAAAAAGCTATTCTAAGGTTGTATAATTACTGGAGAACAGTCAATGCAGGATTTTTCTGTAATCAGTGAAACTTAAAAAGACACAAGACAAAACTTTCTTGCTTCAAACGTTGAAAAAATTAATTCCTAGGAACCATGTTGCAAAATTATTGAACAAGATGGAAATATTCTTGTGAGTTGTCTTGCAAACAAATTCTACTCTTTTGAGGCAATGCTTTTGGACTTTTTTGCCCTTTTTTCACAACAGTTAAAGAGAGACTGGAAATATTTGAAAGAGAGACAGAATGCCAAGCAGCAAAGGCTTGAGGTTGGTATTGAAATCGCAGACTTGTAATCTCAAACCCCTGATCCAAACATGTGCTCCTCACTCTGCTTTTGAAAGGTAAATCAGCTCCAAGTCTCTATTTCAGGAGATTCATCTTCCACTGAATGATGTCAAGTCAAGTCAAATTTATTTAGAACACATATGTTAAAAACAACCCATGTTGACAACCAGAGACTCTCCACAAATGGAGTAAAATCTCAAACTGACAGTTTGCCTTTGACAGTTCCCACAACAGGTGGGCTGCATTTGTTTGCTCATCTGTTCATGATGTAGTGCATCAAAAATATTCAAAACCAGGAGCAGCATGAGCGCCAACTAGCTGCAAAAATAGAAGCAATGTAAGTAGCTCTTTTTTAAGAAATAAAGGTTTAAACTTCAATCCGAACAAAACAGGAGGAACGCTCTGGAGGACGTCCCTCTCTTTCTCTCTATGCTACATGTAGGATATGTGAAGACTAAATAAATATAGTAGAGGAAAAGATACAGAGCTTTTCCATTAGTTCATAGATTATTTTGACCTTAGCTGCGAGAAACTTGGGAAATACTGAGATGGATGGTGAACAAGAACCCCCGCGTTTATTTCAGTCAGGGTTGGGGTCAAGGTTAACTGCCTCAGACGTTAGACTCTGACTCCATATTTCAGTTCAGTGACAGATTTTTATCATCCACTGCATTCATAAATGTTATCCTCAGATGAGCTTCATCACTCTGTCTTTGCTGTTAAGTAAGTTGGCCAACTTATGCTTTAAAAAGGGAATTTAAACCTCAGTTGCTAATTAATAGTCACTAGCATCTACTTGGTGACTGCTTAAATTCCCAAAAATAAAAGGTAGGGTCTGCAGGATTTCCCTAAAAAAATAATAACAATAAAATGTGAACTTTTCCAAGACCAATACTGCTCAGACATCCTCAACGGGCTATGTTATGTTGATGTTTTGGTTGACTTGGCACATTTCTGGGCAGAGAGTAGGCATGGTGACCCCAGCCAATCACAGCATGTTCAGTACAGCAGCTATGATAGTGGCTGTAACACAGAAAGAATGACACAATATTTGCAGGGCACCTCACTCACCTACAGGTGGTCAGGTGTTAGGCTTTTGAGCATCTCCCATGCAGTAACATGATGCTGCAGGTGCTCACTGGGCTGGTGGGTGTGGTCATAAAGCTGCTGCTAAGATCAGAGGCAATGGGTACATGCTGCTGCTTGCACTGAGTCACAGGGAAGGAGCATAGTTTGGATGTTATGTTCATAGACAGAAATGAAAAAAATCCCGCATACCCTACCTTTCATAATATTGCATTAATAATATACCAGAAAATATACCACATGCCTTGAGTTTGTAGAATATAATGAATATTTGATGTCTTGATGCATCATTGGTTCCTCTGCTGCTGTAGTAGTGAATAACAGCTGGATTGTGTCTGTACACTCATCAAAAGGGATAAATACTAAAAGAAACAAGTTTAGACTCCAGATACAAAATATTTTGACTTTTTCTTATGCACCTCAAGGATTAAAAGTCTTATATTTGGGTACAAAAGTTACAGTCAGGCCACTGAAGAACACTGTCTGTACACTTCTATTCAGTTACTCATGAAAATCTTTAATGACGCACATGTAAAATGTCAAACACAGTATGTATTTTTTAATTGAACCAGAAAAATAAAGCAGAAATTTAAAGCACAGTGTTGCAGCTGTCATGGTGCAGCGTCATGTATTATTAACTGTAGATATTTTGGGGGTTTTCATTTGGGATGTCTTATTTTTGGTGTGATTGTGTTGCAGAAAACACAGCACTGCTTCTCAGCGGTGTCTTTTATTCCTCTCCATCTTTAGATCAGCACTCTATGAAGTCTTTTAAAGCTCTGCTGTTGTTGTCGTTTGGAAGTTTGCTGAGCCGTGTTTGGATTCATTTTTAACTTGTTTTTCATGTTCCTACGTCTTCATTTTAAAACTCTTCAAAGTACTTTCTGAGCGTCATCACAAGTGAGATTATCATCTCAAAAAGGTAGTCAAACTGGTGCATAGCTGTGTGGATGTGCTTCGAAACAACTCTTTGTGTTCAATAAACAAATCGTAGAACCCCAAAGTCTCAGCCTCCTGGAGAAGTGACTGAAAACAGGTAATCTCTCAGGTGATTGTTTTGGCCACATTTACTTTACATCCAGTTTTCTGGTTCAAAATACAAGAAGATATTTCTCGTGTCAGAAATGGATTAATGTGGCAAGGAGTCAATCAATATTTTTCAATTTGCTTTAACATCTCTCACATAAACAGTGCTCACAAAATCCTTAGAATCACAGTTGACATTTTACCATGAGAGCCTATATCACATATTTGCATGTAATCATACTCTCTATTTACTCAACAGACACAGAAAAATATATCTATATATTTATAGATAATGTATAAGGTCAACCAGCTGTTAGTGGAAATTAATATGGATCATGGCAAAAATTAAGGATGAGTACAACGTTGACCCTATTATTCACGTGACATCTTGCTACTTGCACATCTGTACAAGCGCTATATTTGGCAACAAAACTTGAACTCAAACAGTGTCACATGCATAGCTTTTTGTTTCTTCCTGACTGAATTTACTAGCTGAGAAAACAATTCATGGGATACAAACGTATGACTTCTCCTGCCGTGGCTTCAGCACACAGAGCAATTGTTGATTTCAGTAATAACAAGTGTTTCAGTGCAGCTACAGCAACTCTCCAGGACATTTTACTACACCGAAAGCAAAAGCACGACAAATTAAGAACCATCTGCAACACCTGCGACATGTCTGTCAAGATAATGATGTCTGGAAATACTTCGACAAAAACTATGTAGGTAATGTACAGTGCATGATATGTGAGCATAAACCTGAATATCATAAAAATACCAGTTTAATGCTTCGCCACGTGGGCTTAAAGCAGAAGGAGTAAATGGTAAAGAGAGAAAACAGTCTGGCATCATGTCATTTACTTGCCTTGTTAGCACACTTCATTGTGACAAAACCAGAGCAGAGGAGATTAGCCTGCTAATAATCAAATTGGTAACTGGAGATGTGCTTCCATTAAATTTAGTGGAAGGAGAAAGCTTCGGAGAGCTGATGGCTTTTTTCGAGCCAGAGTACAAACTCCCATTATAGAGAACAACAGCTACCAGAGTAGGAAAGATGCATCTGACATCAACGATTACAGTCCAGGAGGTCCGTGTCCAGCTGACTCTTTTTTTTATTTATTTCATTTTATTTTATTTTATTTACAGTTAAAAAACAATTGTAATTTGCAAGTACTCAACCATGAGATACTTTAAGTAATTGAGGACAGGTGTTACTGGTATCTCTAGTAAAAATAGAGATAGGACTCTATAGAGTACAGTAGAGTATATTGTCCTCTACTGTACATGTGCTTGTATACGGCTCAGTCTGTTTCTCTCTGTTCCTTTTCTCTGTTTCTCTGCGCTCCGTCTAGCAGCTCTCGCCTGTGACAGATGGAGGCTCCCTCCATCTCGACCTCTGGTATCTGGATCTCAGACATAATGACCAGGCCAAGTGGTGCTAACATGCCTCAGAGAAAGGTCAATAGACCTGAATGGCGATACAGGTATCGACAGCGTCATCCATCAGAGACTGGAGGGGCTCGAACAACGGCATGACAACAATTGATTGTACATCAGTCAGTGTGGGATCAATTGTGAAATCATTCCTGCATCATTTCCAGGTGCAGGGGAATCAAAGCAAGAGAGCAGCCTCTTCACCCTAAAGGGGAGAGATATATGACAGCTCTCACCTAATCAGACAAACTGCACAAACACATTAGCTTCATTATACATACAGGGGATACGCAGGGTGTGATGTGCATTATTCATGGCGCTACATGAAGGAAGCTCCTCGGTGTGCTCCACATGCAGGGAGCTGCTGTTTCATGTGGAGCGTGGAGCTACTCCAGCTGAGAGTCTGGGGACCCGTTCTATGCATCATGGTGTTAGGGAGACACTACAGTACGCCTTGTTTCATTAATTCACATGCACCCCTGGTCATAACAACATGAAACGCCTCACACCCACATACTGCACTGCAGAAATATCAGGAATATCAGAAAATATAGTCATTATCTGCAACCATACTTTTACAGGAATCACCTTCCAGGAACAAAAAGGGCTGTTTCAGAGATGAATGATTGTGACACAAAGAGAAAATAGCAGATTGTTGCTAGATAGAATTCTAGCAGAGATGGCACAGATAAAGGAATCCAAACTTGGCTCCACTTCCAGTGAAACTCTTTTGTTCATGCGCTGACATGTTACTCTGTCAACCAATGGACGCATTGTGTGCAGATAATACACAGTCTTATCCCATGTTTATCTCACACCTCACTCATCTTGCCTTGCTCTCTCTTACAGAGGGGATGTTGTGCTTTTTGTCAAGAGTGGAGATATGGACAAATTTTGGTGATTATCTTAGGGATCCTTCATGTGACTATGGTTGCATTGTCTGCACACAAGATGAGCTGTTCAGAGCCTGCAGGATGTTGGTGCTAATCATTGCTATGCCTGATGTTCCCCACGAGTTGAGGGGAAGACAGTGAGAACAACGTGGTGGTACTGTGGTACAAGCACAAATGCCACATTGAAATGACTTTACCTTCTACCAGGAGGACGAGACAAAGGAGGGCAAGACTGACTAAGGTGGTGAAGAAGTCCAGCTACACTCTGAACCCTGGAGAAGGGGAGGCTGACAGGAGTACGATGGCCAAGCTGTCATCCCTGATGGACAACATGTCTCACCTCTTTAACTTTTTACCTTTATCTTTTCAGTCTGTGCACATTTCATACCTGTCTATTGGTTCTTTACACTTTTTTGTGATTAAACTGTTCTGAACGTATTTTTTCTAGGTTACACTTATTAAATTATTCTGTTAAGTATATTCTTACAGCCTTGTTTGCTACTGTAGCTTTGTAAATTGCCCTGTTAAGGGACGTATAAAGGATTATCCTTATCTTATATAAACGTAAAGGTTTTCAAATCTGCATATTTACTGAGAACATCCAGTATTGCTACTTTATATTCATGTTTAAAATGTAGAAAATGTGTTGCTCTCTCTTTGAAGACTTATTCAAAAACCTTTCTACCTATTTGAAAAAATAGCTGTGGATGTGATCACACAATTTGATCAGTGCAAGAACACTAAAAGCTAATAAATTCAGAAAACAAATATGCTATCATATAGCTACTGGAGAATGTTTAAATTTGGTTTAACCTCAGACATTGGTGTCGCAGTAGATAAAGCTGTAGATCTTTAGTTTTTCAGCTTTGCCCTGTGTAACTACAGAACACTCCCCATGTATGAATCAGAATGAATGAGCTGGATATCAGATATCTGTCTCTATGCACAGCTGGGAGGCAAATCAACTGTGCAGAGACCATCTAAATGTGCAAAACTGAAAATGTTCAATAATTTAACACTTGATGAGTGCAGTACCAACCAGCCTGTCTTCACAGGATGTATGTAAAATGTATTCAATTTTGTCGATTCTCTGAGCGAAGATTTCATATCCCTTTTTTTTGACAGCGCAGCTCAAGATTCAATTCAACAAATCTCTCTCCAGGGTGTTCACTCTGCTGTTGTCATACAAGTCAGCAATAATGAAAAAGTGAACTAAATGCAACTCTTTCATGAGTATCCTCAGATAAAACTTTTGCCAAAATTTCTCCTTCAGTAATGACACAGAGGAGAGACTGTGTGCAGAAACAGGAAATGTTTTATAATAGGGGTGCAAAAACTGCTACTCTTTCAGTGTCCAATGTTCCAAAAATAAAGCAAACCCTGTCAGAGATTAATTAAAATAAAGATTTTTACAGCAGAGTTGGACTTGTTGAAAGCCTGGAACAAAAAAGAAATGAGGTCTCTTTAGTTCATTTCTTAATCTATATAACTGCAGTGTGAACATCTTTCTTTCAAAATCGGAACATATCTTTCACCACCATAACTCCTCTTCAGAAACCAATGGGTGCCATCAATGAGCAGACATCCATGTTGAAGACTGTCACTGGTTTGCAGCTATAAATATTTTGGTGGTGTGGCCCTTTAAATGCTGAGCAGGATATGTTTTGCAGAGCGCTCACATCCACAAACACTGATACCTGTCTGGCTGAGTGACAGGCTCAGAGAGGTGTCCAAACTGAGACTCTTCCTCTGGCTGTTATTATCTCCACACAGAGGCATGCTGGGAAAATGTCTGAAAGCTGCGCCTAATCATGCTAAGTGTGACTAACCAACCCTGGCCGCTGTCTCCTCGGGACACACGCACACACGTATGGCTGTGGTGATAACTTCTGAAGGAAACATGGTTACAAGGAGTCGTCGGGGCCTTTGTCACTGCTGTGATGTGTTTACATACCAACAGCAGCAGGAGGAGCAGTACGGATGCTGAAGAGTAGGAAGCATATAGAAAGACACAAACACCGCATCCACACAAACATCCTGCTCTTTACGACTGTTGTTGAAACACTAATGAAGAGTTAGCGGAGAGGAGGCAAGAGAAGTTCAAGGACACATGAGGACATCAGTTCAGGAGTTCAAGCTCTCACCTCGTTTCCTCTCACGGAAAGTTCAGTTCAAAGTCATCACACTGAACTATTCTCAAATTAAGACTCCTTCAACTTTTTCTGAAGTTATCATCAGAAGTTTAGGCCCCACACAGAGGTCTTTAATATCATGAAACCATCCTTGTTGATTGTAGAGCTCCAGCACATTAAATTATAGCACAAAGAAACAAGCAGCAAAGGTCAACTTCTATCAACTTATCTCTTGTGTCTAAGCCATTGATTGTATAACAAAATATGGACCCAGCCGCTGATGTTTCAGATTGTTTATGAAAAGAGCCAACTTCCAGCCAGTGTGGATAAAATGAGTAAAGCTGAGGAGCTGATCTTGCTGCTTGCCAAACTAAACCATTCAACTCACCTGTCAGTCCACCTACTGCACATCTAATTATATTTATTCATGCAAGAACATTCAAGGACAGAAGTTTTATGACCCAGGCTGTCAAAGTGTGTGATTCGACGATAAAACAAGTATTCTGATGTCAGCTTTAACTGAGCCTCATGTGGACTCTCAAGGAACAGCAGCTTTTTACATGTCTGCCCTGAACACCAATGTCTGTCCATAACTCCAGAGGGCTGGCCAATCAGAAGGAAGGGGCTTTTTGGAGCAGGAAGCCTTAAAGAGACAGTAGCTAAAATGAAGCACTTCAGGCAGACTCGAATCAGGGTTTTCTAAAAAACCAGGGTGAGGAGAAGAAATGAACTTTTAGCTGCAAATCATGTCAAGCTACTACAGGGGGTACCAGTGGGACAGAATAAAGCCTAAAAAAAGGCTGTTACCTCCTCTTTCACCCAGTGAAATATTGTCCCATATTTCTCCAAGAGGTTTAAAAGAGCTTTCACTGTTAAGGTGTTAAGTGTATCTATCTATTTTGTCCCCTCCATAGATGCCTAAGGATCTTCCCCTGTCCTCCTTCCATCATGATGGACAATATTGGCACCAACGCACTAAAAAACGTCCCAAATAGCTCAATTTAGTTCAAAGTGATATGTGCTTTAGATTTAACTGAATTAGAATACTACTTAACTATTGGAGTTTGAGCTACCACCAGAATGATGTCATCACAAAACCAGCTGTCGTCATTGTAAAGCATTAAAATCACCACAGCCCTGTGACTGAAGAAGTAGTAGAAGAAGTTAACAACAGCACTTGTTAAATGAGTGGAGACTGACTGCAGGTTAGTTAAGAGTTTTTTGTGCATTTATGTAAAAAACCTAAGTCTCTGATCATCATGTTGTGACCAGCCACACGAAAATTGTTTAGGGCAACAACAGATAAATCCAAACTGGACCCGAAAACAAAACCAAGACTGCAATCAAACTGAAACTAGAAAATTCAGATGCTTTTGCTGTTGCAGTGACCAGGAATCTTTTGACCAAATGAGAAAACAAAGCAACCATGGAATAAATGCACATTGTACTGATGCTGATTGGACATTGCATAAAAAGCTATCTCTTCTGGTTTGGTTGTGGCTTCAGAGCACAGTGATGCAGCAGTGCAGAATTTCTTTGCACAAAGAAAAAAGTCAATATTATGATATTAATTTAACTGCATTCCAAAACAAAATATGAAGTAAGCTTCTAAGGGTTTCTATCTTCATTTTAGTGAAAAATGACTGACTCCATATGAGCCACAATCATCTGTCAAGTTCAGAAAGCGTAGCCAAATTTCTCAAAATCAGCATATCTTGAATAAACAACATAAGTGATTTGTGATTTTTTTTTCAAACCAATTGGCAGACTTTTTTTTACGCTTTACAAGAACTTCATTGTCTTTCTTTCTTTTGAGAATTTGAATAATACATTTTTTTTGGACTACTCAAGTAACTGTGGTGCATATTCAGTCTAATATGACTTTTCTTTACCAAAAAGATGACTAATACTTTCTTAGATTTTACTTTTTCAGTGTATGACCTTCACAGGCTGGGCTCTGACTTCAAATTATATTTTAGGGTACAAAATAATGAAACCTCAACCTGACAATTAAAATGAGTTCAAGGATTAACTTTTATGTAATAGTACGACAGCTCAAATGGAAACATTTGCAACACATGCAGCCATGCTTGAAATCCCACTGTGCAAGGAAAGTAGTGTCCTTTTCCAATGACCTTCATTTGCGTTTGAGTCTTTCACATTTACTCCGCAGTCGGCTTTTAATCTCTGGGCATAATGCATGTCAGGATACTTTCTGAACCCCTGAAATTATAGTGAATTACAAAATATTCTACAGTAAATTACAGTTCAGCGTGAAGAAAGAGCTCAGGCCAATCTGTAACTGCTCTGAATGTGGACTAAAGCGCTCCCATGCCGCCTGTCAGCCTTATCACTGCTTCGCCTTGACACCCAATGGAAACAGTATTCATGAAGATACACCAACCGCTAATCATGACATATTTTTCAGCTTTAGCTCAAAAGACAACACGCTTAATGTAGTATGTGATGTTATCATCAGTGTCAACATAACAAGAAAAATGTGCTCTGGTTTTCCAGCAGCAACAGCTGACAGACAAACAGAGCTTCCATCAGGATCCTGACGTCTAATATGCTGAGCATTATGATTCTCATTTCATCAGGGCCAGAGGATGGGGTCATTACATAATGGTGTAATTAGAGGGGTTTGGTATAAAAACAGGCTCAGGAAAGCACAGTGCCTGATAAGATGCCAATAAAGAGTGGAGGCGCAGCATGTTAACACCAGCTCTGAGGGACATAAGCCCCCTTTTAGATCTGAAGAGAAACACTTAAAGACCAGCCGTCACAGCTACATCCTCGGCTGTTTTCATAAACTCACAGCCACCCCGAGCTGTCCGTTCCCTCACTGAGCCTGGATCTGAGCCAGGCACAATATTGTTTCATTTCTCACCGAGGCTCCAGAGGAAAGAGGCCTTTTCTCCTCCTGTCTCACACTCACAGATCTACAAACTCAGCTCTTTATCACAGCACAACAGCCAAAACCTTATTTCAGCTCCATGTTGGGCTTTTCACGCCTATTTTCTGTCACCACCGAGTGCTCAAGTTAGGAGAGCCTCGTTCACACCCTAAGGCGCTCAGCCCGCCCCGCTCATCACCTTGTTGAGAACGAGCTGTACTGGCAACATCGGCTCTGTCTTTGTTTCCTGTTCCCCCCTCAGCATCCTGTTGTCTGCTTTGCATGGAATAGCCTTGTCCTCAATAGCGCTGTTGTCCTGATTAAGCTCTATCCGTCCAATTAGCTCTGCCTGCTCATGAGCTCCGGCAAAAAAGTTCTCAAGTCTGAGAAACTGTTTCGGTAACACTTTCCTTGAGGAGCGTGGTGATGCATTACAAGCAGATTATAGATCCAGCTGAAGCAGTGATAAACCTGGGGGTAATCCGGTCCTCCAGACTCCAGAAAATCTCTGAGAATCTCTGAGGTATACAGCAGGGAAACTTTGCTGAAAGAGGAAAAGAGGCTCAGAGGAAATGTCAGGTTGACAACTAGGAGTGATGTTTGTGAGAGGTCAAGGTGCCTTTCCTTGTCATTTAACGAGAGGAAAAGCTGAAATGATGTGTTATTATTCTATGAAAGCCTTCACATTGGCAGAGTCATCATTTCAAGTTTAATTCTTCTTACTGTGCCTCCTTAATATTGATCATGCAGAGCAAAAAACTGAAGGAGAAGAGAGCTGTCATTCAACCATGCTAAGAAAATCAAATAACTAAATGCATTCAACATCAAAATCTTAAGACTGGTTGAAAATATTGCATGAATTTACATTTTGCACTATTAAATCTCAAAAGGTTCAAAGTGAAGTTTCAAAGTGCAACAAAAAAAAAAGAGAGAAAGAAATGGGAGAGAAAATAAATGAGTGAGCAATTTATAGAAAACAACAGTATAAGTGAAATTTTCTGTTTATCAGCTGATCAAAAGTTTAAGGACCACAGCCTTTAAAAGACACAATCTGCACAAAAATGTGGATTCTACATAATTTTCTGTCAGGTTTTCACACTGTCATGACCTCCTGATGGCAAAGGCTAAAAAGCTGTCTCTCTTTGAATGTGGTAGGATTGTTGAGCTGCATAAACAAGGACTCTCATAACACGCCATCGTTGCTGAGATTAGACACTGTAGGACAGTCTTTTTTAAATTTCTTCAAAGATCCTGGGGGTTATGGAACAAAAAGTCAAGTGGAAGACCAAGAACAAGGAGCACAAGGATCCAATTAGCTGTCCATCAAGACACAAGACGATCCTAAACCCGAATTAAGGCCGTTACTGGTGCTGACTGCACCACAATAACCATCAGACAGCGTCTAAGAGAGAAGAGCTTTAAGAACAAAAAAACTCTTCAAAGACCTCGTCTCCTTCCACTAAATTGCCCATTTGGACTTTGACAGAGAGCAGCAAACATGGAACATTGAAAGGTGAAGGAAAGTTTGATTCTCTGAGGAGAAAAAATTTAACCTTGATGGTCCTGATGGCGTCCAATGTTACTGTCGTGACAAGGAGATCCAACTGAGATGTTTTCTACGTGGCACAGTGGAGGGGGCGCCATCATGATCTGCTTTTCCTTCAACAGTGGAGTTTCGGGTTGTGTAAGAGCGTCAAACGGCAGCTGGTGACATGGAGATGTTGCGGGGTCATCCTTCATGACTGAGGGCCCTGGTCTGTGTGCTAATGACTGTTTTTTTTACAACTCACAGCTCACTCTTTTGGACCATCCTGTGTGTTCCCCTGAGAGCATTCGGGGGTGGATGGCAATTTCTGTTATATGTCTATTCTACTTTAGGGGAGGGTTCAATTTTTTGGCTTGCTCTCATCTCATCTTTTTGCATTATGAAAATCTACTTAGATCCCTGTAAAGTTCCTAAAGTGAAGATTTAAAGTTGTGCAATTTTTCAACTCATCTTAAGATTCCATTGTTTGTGTCTCTGAATTTTTATAAAAACTAGCTATGGTAACTGAAACCATTGGGACATTTATTTAGTTCCTATTTTGATTAAAGCTTGGCCCATGGGTCCATCTGTTGACAAATACGAGGGCAGGGTTTGTGACTCATAATGCTGTCAGTCAGCAGGAGGAGAGCTACATCTTTTGGCTTCAAAACCTCTTGACATAAAAAGCAACCATTTTCATTTACAGTCAATTTAGTAAATGAAGAAACAAGTAAAACTACTTGAAAAAATTTCAGAGAAGATCTTTAAGCCTTCTTCAGTTCATGCCAAGAATAACCTAAAACTTTAAAGTTTTTTCTTTTACCAAAACTCCTGGATGAAGTTTCACCCAGCTGAACTTCTCCACGCCTGGAGCTCATATGATCAATAACTGTCCATTAATATTGCAGATTTTTACACTGATCTGAATACATTATAACAGCTGGATCCCCCTTTTAAATTTCCATATCAATGGCAAAGGCCTGGGGAAATCCTGTATCTTTTTAAACTGGGTCATATTTAATCATATTTCTGAAGTGCTTTAACAGGTACAACATTTTTGGAAAGGTTTTAGTTGGTTTCTTACACCATGCTGGTGCCGAAACTTTAACATAAACTTTGGGAACAAATGGCCCGATTAAAGTACACCAGAAAGTTATTGATATTTTTGGGTGGAAGGCTCAGGGTGTTGAGAATATTGTGACTGATAATGTTGCAGGAGGGATCCCTTTAGACAAAAACCTTTGTGTTATAGATTGCCAGTGTACTGTATCTCTTTTTTAAAAGCTCACCGAGGACTATCTTTCCGGTGTTGACTGTAGTGACAACTTGGTCTGGAATCTCAAGTGTTTTTTGGAACAAAGACTCCGTTTCCCATGATTCATCATCATCTACTGTTGTAAAAACAATTTCCTACCGCAGCTTGTTTGTTACCATGTGAATGAATGGAGAGAAAATCTTCTCTTTAACACAGCTTTGCTCTCAGAAAACTTTTCCCAGGATACAAAGTAGCAAAGTAATGTATTTATTTGTAGTTATGTAGCGCTACTGTTTGGAGTGTTACAACAGTCAAACTTTCTAAAGTCAGGTTGTAGTTCAGAGTCCAGGGGGTGAAGAGTGAGGTGTTCTGAGACATGTATGTAATGTGTAGTATTAGTGAATCCTGGTTATGTCCTACCAGTGCTCATCTACCAACTCGACCCTCACCAAGCAGAGCAAATGTAACCTGGCTCTGCATTTTATTGACAGACCCTCAGGTTTGAACAGATAAATCGAGTATAACTGCACAATGTGGGTTGGAAAGAACATAATTACAAACAGCTTAACCCATGTTTTAACCCATGCTCTGTCACTCTCCTGTTTAGCTTTACTATTCTCTGACCTTTCTCTGTTCGACAGTTCAGCTCCAGTGTTAAACATTACAACAAAATAAATCACAAAAATGTTTCTCAGCAGAGAAAATTCAGATCTCTCTTCTCACTTGGTGAACTCACTTCACTACTAAACCTTGTCAGTTGGCTTCGTGGGACTTGCCTACCATGTATTGTAAATGGATTTGTTTTTTCCCAGTAAATTCAACCCGATCATGGATTCTTAGAAATGGCATTTAGGACTAACAAATTTCTGATAATCTTTCTGATAATGTCATTCTGAATTGTGGATTACAAACAGGTGATTATATAACTGAAACTATTTTTGTAACTAAACTAAGGTCACTCATGAAGCCCTCAGGACCTTTAAAGACACTGGACAGTAACTCAACCTTGAGGAACATGAGAGGTGCTGGTCTGCCCCTTCTTGATTGGTTGGATGTTTTTACGTGTGTGCAATATTTTTTGTTTTGTGTTGTGCTAGTGAAAACAGCGTTTAGTCCCACTCAAAACCAAAAGTTGGATTTTTTTTGCCTCTTTTCATCAGCTGTTTGAAGTGATCTGATAAAATATACCTTTCATTCATTTAGACTATAAATATATGAAAACTGAACCCCTGTGGATTCCCTTTTAACCTGCAAATATATGCTAAAATCTTAATGTCTACAAGTGAGTTTGATTTTACGAAACTTGATTGTTTTTTTTACTTGCCACTGCTTCAGAGGGAAACTCCTCAAAATCCATTTCAGCTATTTTAAATTTTCCACCACATTAAGAAACAAACCTGAAATCCCATTTCCTTCAGTTAATCCCCCGTAGAATCAGCACATAAACACAGGAAACATCCCTGTTTACTCCATGTTTTTGTTCAGTTTCCTCATGGATTATTCTTTTGGATGATTTCAGCCTGAGAGCGAGGCTCTTTTGTTCGACTCAGACTCACAGTCCCTGTGGCTGGTTGACAGCAGCGAGGTTCCCTTACTGGTATTTTTATGCAAATAAGATGAATTGAATAAAAAACTGCTGAATGGAAACTGCATTTTAAAGTAATAATTCAGGAAAAGTGTTGAAGTTTGTACAGTTGCTTGAGGCTAAAACACTCCTAATGCTATATTGCGAAGGAGAAGCATTCGTCAATAAAATGACATCTTGAATATTTGGATCCAGACTGATGAAAAGTCTAACGGCTGTTTACGACAGCTAAAAAAGTGACTCTTAACACAACTTTGCTAAACCTCCCACTTTTTTAAGTGTTTTTTCTTTGTTCATTTCTCAGGACTGTGAAATATGGCGGGGAAAACTCTAACTGCTGCTTGACATGAATGTGTTTTTGACAGTCAGGGAGCCTTGTTTGGATGCCTCAACTCAGTCATATCATTTTTTGTGACATAATGATGCTCATTACGGAGCAGACGCTCAGACATCAGGCTGCGAGAAAACAAGGGAAGAAGCCAGGCAAACTATGTTGCCTTCAAAGTCACTCAAAATCATGGTCACGGAGTGGCAGGGAAACAAGCGGGCTGTTTGGTGATAAGCCGCATGCAGACTGGTCTTAAATATCTTCCCTCAGGATTAGAGGAGCTAAATCTCTGCTTTACCCACTGAGCTAAACCCAAATGCAGCAGAAGTCAGACTCAAAGGGTGTTCACCACTGGATCACAAAGATATACAAGTGAAGTGTCAGCAATTTTTTCACCCTTTGCACCTCAACCAGTGACCTAATTCCTCTTAAAAATGACCTGACAGTGCTTCACTCCTCTCATTTATGGAGGTTTTTCTTGAGGAACATGTTTCTTTGGCACATGCTCCCAGGGGTTTCTATGAAATGGGTGCAAAGGTCCCTAAGGCACATTGTTTTTCTAAAGTTTCAGAGAGGTCTTTTCCACAGGGTCTCTGTAAAGATAAAGCCCATTGGCACTGGTGCAATGCTGACAGTATATACGCTGAAATGTAAAAAGACTGTCTATGTTCTCAGCAGCATGCACAGTGTGGTGCAGACTGAGGATACAACCAAAAGGAAGCCAAACACTGTCACACAATACAACACCACAAAGTGTGGCGTGGATGTAATGGACCAGATGGTGCGGGAGTACAGCGTGAGTGCAGGAACACGGAGATGGCCAGTCACTGTGTTCGACAACATGACCGACATGGCGGCACTGAATGCTCATGTTGTTCATAAGGCATGCACCGGGCTACAGGAGAGACGGGTGGACTTCCTGGTTGATCTTGCGAGAGAGTTGGCTGATTCTCATGTGAGTAAGAAGAAGGCACACAAGGAGCAACTGCTTCAGCAGAAACCTCCCACACCCAGCGCTGGGAAAAGGGCAAAGTGTCAGGTCAACCATCGATGCATGAACAATTGCGCAACTGTGAGATGTGTTGAATGCTACAAATACACATGTGGCAAATGCAGGATGGAGATACCATGGCAGTGCCAAGGATGTTTTGACAGTGCACACGGACTGCTGAAAGAGCAGTCACACAACAAGGACATGCCACTGAAGGCTCGTATAAATATGTAAATATGTGTGGAATTGTTTTATTATCTGTATTTTTTTTTAATGACAAAAATAAAAACCATTGGGAATCAACCACAGTTGTTCTTCTATATATTTTTCATGCTGACATTTCAGTCCATTCGACTTGGACACTAATGCTTCTAGACATTTTACTCACAGACCCTTGGCTGCACCACTGGGGCTAAAAAATTTCCATTGTAAATATAAAAAAATATTCATTGTTTGTGTTGTTTTGCCACAAGGTACATGAACGTTATGTTAAAAAAGATAGCAAAGTTGGTTAAAAATTCTGAAAAAAAATATTTTTTCATTTGTATGAAAAGAAGAGAGCTGGACCTTGTGTTAGTCCACTGATATGTAAAGGCTGTTTTAGCACTGAACAGCTGATATCCCTGATTAACACCATCAGCTAAACCAAAGAAACTTCTTTATCACACTTCAAAAATATCCTGATAAGTAGGCATTTTTTATCTTTGTGCATTCATTTGCTGACATTTTTACATCAAAAATGAAATCTTTTTTTTTTTTTTTGCTCATAATCAGTACCTTTCACTTGTTATTGTTCTAGTTTTAAGCCATTCTCTCATTCTTGTAGTGTTTTTATGTTTTGAAATGTGTTTGATAAAATCTGAATAAGAACAGACTACACATTCCTGCGCAGGTAAACAGAAAAAGTTGCCAAAATTAAACCAAAAGACATCATATGAAAAGAGCACTAGAGATTTTGAAAAGAGAGCATAGTTTTTGTATTTTAATTAAGGTCCAACACAAACACAATGTCTTGAGGTACCATAACAGTGCTTTGCTATACTTAAGCCTATGAGTGGAAAGAGTGATTTTTTTTATATGTTATTATTCAGATCATAGGTGAAAAACTTTGTAGAACTTGTAAGAGATTTCGCACAGACAGTTGAATCATCATACAAAGGAAGTTGTCTGTGACCCATCACTGGCCTGTCACTTTGTGGACACTGTCAACATTCGAATGCAAATAGACACAGCACCAAGTTTCTTCAAATTAATTTCCCCCCAAACATTGAAAAACACTTTAATCCGTCTGTGCTTTTAAATGTCTCAAGTTTTATTGACAACAAATGAAACTTTAAGTAAATTTTTGATGTTTTTGTCAGCGGTGCTTGTTGGGTCAAATATAATCTGAGCTCTGAGCGAACGGAGACTTTCCAAGATTAGTTTTTAATTATAAAATGCCTTTTGGGACTTATTATTTTCTCTGTGGTATAAGTGTGTGTGTCTATGTGTGTGTGTGTGTGTGTCTACAAAGTGAAGTGTCACATTGCAGCAGGATTATTGGAAGTCACTTCCCGTCTACAAAAATATTTTATACAACTCTGCTCTCTCTGATTTCTTTGCTACTGCCTCTTGGACCATATTAGAGGAAGAATTTGTGCATGCATATGGCTTTGTGCTTGATTTTCAAAATGTTCAAACCCAGACAAAAACTATTTTTTGTAACAATGCTTTATTTTTTGTTTGATTTGTGCAGTAATTGTCTTTGTTGGCTGAAATTTGACTATGAGACAAGGGGACACTTGGCTTTTTGTGTGCATATCCAGATATCTAACATGGTTAATACGCAATTTGTAACAGTTTTAGAAAAGTCTACATTTTCATACAAATAACTTTGGTCACCAGGTGCCTTACGATTTCAGGTGTGAACCCAGGAGGATCCATGCAGGACCAACAGATAACTGCAGTCACAAGACCAATGAGTTTCACTGATTTCCACCTAAATGATGATCCCTTCCTTGTTAATGTTGGACAGTAAAACCTCAAACCTGTTAGCTCCTGACCTGGCTCTGCTAGGTCATGCTTTCATGATACACTGTATGTTAATAGTCTGACCTACACATTGCTTGTGCATGCTTTTTGAGTTTGATTGTTCTATTTTTTTTTTTTTTCAGTTGCACTTTTTAGCTCATTCTCTCTTTGTGTGTACTTATGTTTACTTTATATACTGCCTTTGCTACTGTTCTTCTGTACATTTCCCTGTTGTGGTACCATAGAAGGAGTATCTTATGTTTTATCGCAGATGTACTGAAATGAGATGAGTGTAATAACCATTACTGCATAGATGACCAATGAAATGTTGAGGGAAAAAAAAACATTTATGCAACCAAGTCAAGTCAAGATCAATTTCAAAATCAGGTCACATGGTTTCATTTACTCACTTTATATTTGGACACTGATCTGAAGCAAGAATAAATTCCCATTCTGTAAGTTAAAGGTTCATGCACAAAACTTCAGATGAGCTCAATCATAAAAAGAGAACTCAAATTAAATCTCAGCAGCAATTGTGTCCTCTGACAAAAACAACTCAAGGAATCAAAGCGACATCTTTGTGTATGTGTCTACTTTTAGATGACAAACTGTGAACATCACACAGGAGAGAAATTCGCTGCTGATTTGTCTCTTATCGACAGCCATGTGGTCAGTTGAGTCAAATGCTTCAGCTTAATCTGCACGGGTTTGTAAATGTGCTTCTCTACATTTACACACGTCAAACATTTAAAGTGAATATCTGATTACGTCCAGTGGTAGGAGAGCTCATTGGAATATTTATTTTCCTCTCCTTAATAATTCCATCTCTCTCACTCTTTTTTTGTCTGTCTGGGTTTGTTGACTGGTTTTCATGCTTCATTTATGATTTGCAAACAGCGAGTAAAGCTGCTGTAAATCCCCTCAGTCTGTCAGCCTGTGACTCACACTGACTCGACAGCACACTTCATTTGGTGATCATCTCGGCCATCATTATAGGCCAAA
Organism: Thalassoma bifasciatum; assembly: GCA_008086565.1. Classification (NCBI taxonomy): domain Eukaryota; kingdom Metazoa; phylum Chordata; class Actinopteri; order Labriformes; family Labridae; genus Thalassoma; species Thalassoma bifasciatum. The sequence continues at coordinate 89,312 of RPOG01000624.1, forward strand.
CAAACAAACGCCGCAGTGTAATGGATTAGATATGCAGTGAAAACCGGGCCAAGTGGGGCGGGTGGAGTTACTGTTTGAGTGGGTGATGGGTGGGCGGGTGGGTGGGGGGATTGGGAGAGACACTGAGATGTGGCATAACTATGTGGAAAAATCCTTTGAAGGTGTCAGAGCGTGGACAAATTAGAAGGGAAGACGACTCCATCCCATCCGATTCTATTAAGAGACAAAAGCAACATTAAGCGATGCAGATTAACATCACGTCCAGGAGTAATAACCATGATCAAAGATGGAGAAGCAGGGCGCTTGGAAACATCTCTACTTAACTGCAGCTCCTGCAAAAAGCTGGGGGTCGTACAGCTGTCACGGCTCTCTCTCTGTCTCCCCCACTGCCGCCTCTTCCCCCCTTCTTCCCCTCTTTTATGTGTTTTCTCTCCCCCAGATCCTCCACTGCCAGAAGCACACAATGTGCGCTGGAGCCCTGAGGAATAGTGCATCAGCTCGACGCCAAAGCGAGGAAACAAAAAAAAAAACAAGCAGGCAGTGGGAAGGAGATTAACATATAACACAGAGGAGAGAAAAGAGCTCCATTCATCAAACATACAGAGTCTGCAGCACTAAAGAAGCAGACAAGCTCTGTGAACAAGTCAGAGAGCACACTGCATACAGTATAACACCAAAGTGCTCCATATACACTGTAGATACACTCACACACACACAGGAGTGAGGAAGCATCATGTTTGGGTCACACTTACATTTTAATGGATAAAACAGTGTGAAGGCAGCGGATTGAACCATCGTATGATCTCGTGAGCTGTGGTCTTTACCGTTAAACTCAAAGAGACCAAAAGTCTAAAGAACTCTGACTTCAGAGCACCTGATAAATGCCTCTGTGTGTGAAATAGGGTGTAATATCTTGGATATCTTGTCTTGAAAGAACTGCCGATGATGATATAAACAGGCAATACTGCAAGATGTCTGCTCAAGCAAACATCCTCTTCTCAGGTTACTGTGTGACAGATGGTGTGAAGATGTCTGAGCTCAAAGCAGTGTCAACACTTTTGTAAAGTGCAAACTGATGGTCACTCCAAGAAAGAAGTACAAGCAGTCGCTCAGCAGCCAGGATTTTTGCTTGGGTAGAAACAATGGACCATCTCACATATGGACTTGGTCTCTGTGATGTCAACTATTTGTCTCACATACAGACTCCTGAAGCCCATCATCCATTGGACCATACTGAAAATAGTTATGGAAACCAAGGACCAGTTCCTGTTAAGAGTTGATGAGAAATGGTTAAATCCATCAACATCATTGGCCTTTTGCTCGACAATTCCCTTATCGATTCTTTACATTACACCAGAGCTGACAGACCTTAATTTCACTATTCTGCCTCAGCTATCTTAGCAGCTAGATAACAGTTCATCAAGAAAATTCTGATTTAGGATTTGCAGCTTGAAGTTTTACTTCAGAAGCGGAACACACAAAAAATGTATATGACTCTCTCATAAGGGATTCATATTCAGTACAGTCAACATGTTACATACCCCAGAATTTACCAAAAACAATAAAGAAAACAGCACTAGCTTGATGCTAACACATATGGAGGATTACATTGATATGCTGGCCTTCAGCATACATTGATATAACTTTGGTTTTAAAACAGAATTTCAACAAGCCTAAATGTGAAAATACTAACAGGTAAATGTTTTCAAACTGGAGGATAGAAGAAATGTTATGTGCAGTTGCATGACTGAATTCAGTACAGCTACGGCAAGCTCAAGGTTCCAAACATCTTGAAATATTACTAGGTGGCCTTTGGCAGTCTATAAAACATTACAAAAATACACTGATGTCATGTGGCATGCAATTTTTACTTATTGTTATTTATGCAAAGATTCTAACTTACTTCTACATAGTTACGTTCACAGATATCCAGATTCATTGACCAATTTCATATATATTTACTCTTAAACTCAATAAAATGTTGTAGGTCCAGTACACAGAAAACCCAGTGTAGGAATTCAAAAGGTAATCGATAAAGAATCAGATCGATAAACAGTAGAAGGGCATTGGTATCATTAAAGTCCTATCAGTTCCCATCCCTATTTAGAAATGTTTCACAGTAAAAGTATGCTGGCTGAAATGTGCAGGTATTCCTTTGACCAGTCAATGAATCTAGATATGATGTGCTGTTAACTGGTGACTGTCAGCAGGCAGAGATCGATGTTCATCTGAAGTCAGTGGTTAGCATGGTCACATTTAAGCCCAAAACACCGGTAGCTCTGTAATGGTCAGACCTCGATATAAGTTGAGTCCATGGTGTGGCATTGTTTCTGACAACCAATCACAGAACAACCAAACATTTTTGTGCTGCTTACAATTTTAATCTAGTGTTTAGAGAACGCCGACTGGTCTGAATGAATGAAGCTAGATGCTGCTTCCTTCGCCAAAATGCATGTACATCTTTATGATGACATAGGTTGTGGATAAGTCTAGTTCTGTTAAGTCTAGAAAAACATGTTGTTCTTAGTGTGATCATGATGCCATCTGACACTTAGCAGAACAATCTGAGCCTGACAGCGACCAAAACAAGAAATGAAAAGTAGATGCAGTAGTGTGCTAGGATTAGTTTACAGCCATTACAACCTGTTCTGGCTAAGGTCATTCAAATCCTATGTGTAACTGTTAATTCTTTAAATCCAAAACAAAAAATAACGACTTAAATTAGTAATTAATAAACAAACACGTTATTGCCTCTCCAGCAACTGTTTTTCTTTGATCTCCTCATACAGTAAAGGTTTGAATCATTAGCACCAGGCTCATGAGCTGGAGTATGCTCTGCAGCGTCTAATGTCTGAGGGAGATAGAGCAGGTGAAGTGTGCAAATGTCAGAGAAAATGCTGCTGCAGGATGAACTAAACAGCAAAATGGATCATCATTCTCATTTTGGTCCAAGAAACAGGCGCATGCAGCTCTGCAGCTCGAGCCCAGTGACTCATAATCCATGTCGTCTTTCATTTAGCGGGAAGAGCAGTTGGCGTATTGCGATATGGAAATAAGAGGAGCTGATCAAAGCTCTCCTCCCCTGGATGAGCTCCTCATCCGTCTCTCCAAGGACTCCCAGCCTGCCAAGCGCTGCAGCTCCTAATACAGACGTTTCAGCACTCATGCCCAACCACCCGCCATCATTAAAATTTCATACTGACACGCGGCATACAGATTCCTGTGAGCCCTACAGGCTCCTCTGTATCCACCTGACTACCTCCTTCTCCCCTCCTCGCTCCGGTCTGCTGATTGGACCGGCCTGAGGTCTGAGATGAATATCAGGGAATCACTGATTTATTAAAGGGAGGGTGATGGTATAACAAGAGATCCAGATTCAGATATTTATCAGCTGATTCCGGCTCGTTCTTGGCTGTGAGAGTGGGAAAGTGATAGGAGTCAACATGCAGGTTTATAGCAGGGAAACATCGATCTGTCATCAGCATATTGAAAATTAGACTTAACAATACAAAATGGGCTTTAAAGATTAGTTTAATAATCAGCAAATATTGATTTCCATTAATGATATCTAATTTATTATGGCTGATGATTATCCTCACAATGATCAGCATTGATCCTGTAATTTCTTCCTGTGGCATACATGACTTAATATTCAAAGTGATGTGAATGACCTTCATATTTAACTCACAAGGATAAAAAGTCACGGGCAATTTTCACTGTTAAATTAACCACAATAGAGCTCCACCGTAGTTACACCATTGAAATATAACTTTTAGATCCTCACTCGAGTTGAATTGGTGCCCTTGAATAAACTTTTACCACTGAGTGACAACCTCTGGTTTTGAGAAATCAGTGTCCACTAGAGACTTGCCTGAAACAGCAAGGAGACGTCCGATCACCTGTGTTAAAATGCCCCCTTTTTTTTTTTTTTTTTTAGAAAAAATAAGTTTGCATACATACACTGCCAACATACAGACTGTTCAGCTCTTTGCCCTTTTGTCTTTTTTATGATTTCAGCTTCCCCCTCTGCTAGGTAGCATTCAAATAGCGACAACAAGCTTCAAAACTCCACAGAGTGACATAACTGAGACTGCGTCCATACGCCATACAATCCGTGATTTCAATAGTATTCAATGCACACCAAATTATCTATTTCATGTATTGAATTTCTATTTAGGGCCTGAGCTTGATGATGGCAAGGCCCCTATTGGGACCCCAATGACAAAGCCAAACCCCCACAAAAAGCACAACAAGCCAAACATGTGCCACAATGTGAATAATCATGACCAGGGACAAAAACTCAACTCAGACCACCACGACCCCCACCCCCCCATGTAACCCAAAAGTTCTCCTTGGAAGGTTAACGATTATTATTATTCTTTATTGTTTTCTTGTGCTGCTTTAACCCCCAATTACGTCCCTTCAGCTGGAGACACACCAAGCCACAAAATTCAGTAACATCAAAAATTTTATGATTCCTGCGTTTTCATCCCAATACATGCTTCACAGTGCACCCTGGGAGAGAAAGACACAGCCCACAGAGCTACTTTGAGCTACAGACCTTGAATCGTATGTGCATAACTATGATACCGATATCCACAAAAAAAAAGTCTCTAATGACCACAGTGAATTCTGAATGGGAAGTTTGGAAGTTCCACTTAAATCTCCAATTTATGAAAATTTATAGGGTACACATTGAAACGAACTCGTTGATGATTTTTTTTCACCAATATGTAATTCTGAATTACTTTTATGTACAATGCTGGATCAGGACTGACATATTAAGTGTCACTGCCTGAGAGCGTGTATATTACAAAGTAAGGCGCCCCCTACTGGAAACAGGAAGTCATGGCTTTTTGCTGAAGCAGATTTTGCTACATTCTGCTGGCGCTGCATGCAATTGCCTCAGGTTGGAATAAATTGTGCACATTTGGTGGCTGCGACATACCAACATAGGGGCATGACAGAGAGGGCCTGAATTTTCACTACTGGGCTAATAAAATAATAAATAATCAAAAAATAGATAATAAAATGTCTGACAAAGGAATATGCCCTGAGATCCAAATCCACTCAGTTATAACAGAGCTTCTGGACGGTGGAAAGTTTGTAAGGAGGCCTCTGGTTGGTCAATAAATCACACAAAGACACCAGAAAGTGGTGGAAAAATGGCCAACAGCTTCCAAGAATTACACATGCACAAAGAAGAAGACAGTGATTGTTTGATTTATAACCATGGATCCACTCTTTAAAGACTCCACAGAGACTCTGCGGTTTGAGGCCGAGTTATGAAGCTAAAGAGAGAGAGAGAAAGACAATTACTCTGGAGCTCATGTTAGATTAATGGTGCAGTTAGTGATACCCTCTGATGTTTCTGGAATAACGCAGACCTCAGGGGATCAGGTTTTGAGATATCAAAGAGGTGAGTTTAGTGATGCACTTGAAGAAGAGGAAAGGGTGATTGGCCAGATTTGCAAAAATGTGGAGGCTGCCAGGATTTTATCTTTCTGGATTTGTTTTTTTGTTTGGTATCAAGTGAGAGGTCAGATGACAGACGGCTGAAATGATGCATTGTTCACAAATTTGAAGACTCTTATTAGATGAGTGTTACAAGTCTGGAAAATTAAACTGCAAGGCAAGACTTCCCTACTTCTCCCCTGTGTTTCTGAACCTCTGACCTCTTGAGCAGTGAGAGGTCAGAGACGTTTTGAGCCCTCGTCACCCTGTTACACTCTCTCCGAGCCTTTCACACACATCTCTGTAGCAGCTCAAATCCATATTTGTCTTCTGAACTGCTGTTAAATAGACGTGTTAAAGAAAGGAGGGGGTGCCTGCTTTGATCAACATTATCTTCATGCAAATTCAAACCCGGGGGGAAGCAAAGGCACGTGGCACCTCGCTGCTCCACGCCCTTGCTGATTGTATTTGGGGGACACAGGGATGAAAATGCATCAAGACGCCCGGAGAGGCGTTCCATCTTCTTCTCTGTCGTTATTCAGGCATGGCAGAAATGAGAGCAGAGACGCCTCCGGTCCTATTGTCATTCAGCTGTGGTGTCAGGACAGAGGGGGTAGGAAATGATGCAGGGGGAGCCAAGGCTAAATTTGTGTCATCTGCCAAAACTCTGTTCTAGCACGATACACCCCGTTTAACCAACTTGACTGGAAACAATTGATTTTTGCCCATTTTCACAGAAAGCAGTGGGAAGTCGAAGGCAATGAAGAGAGGAGAAATGAGAAAAGAAATGTTAAATAAAGAAAGCTGCCTCCTCTCATGCTTCATGCTTCACACTGTAGGTTTGACACGACGCTGCTCTGTGCAGGAGACACATAAGAAATCAACCTGACGTGTAGAGAGGCGGCACTGTCAGGTTTGAGGGGGAAGGGTGGAGAATTTAGAGGAGGATGGATGTCAAAACAGCTGCGGGAAGATAACTCAGCAACAGCACAATGGCTCATAAAAAAACTTTGAAATATGAACTGAGCTCAATGATGCCAAAGCCAGGGACACTCACACCACCAGAGTCATGTCCTGGAGGGTTTGGGAACTGAATGAACTCGGATTCTCCAGCCACTTCATGCCTCCAAAAATTCAGAGTAATCTCCCTGGCTACATGATGCAGTATTTAACTGGATGCATCAACACTAAGTTATGGTAGCCTAGCTCAACCCTTCGTCTCAAATATTACATTCAAAGCATATTTTCTGTGTCAAGATGGAAAAAATCCAGCTCTCCCTGCTCCTCCTGTCACCCTGCAGTCACATACACAGCAGGACTTAACCTCTGTTTTCCTCAAACCACTTCCCACAATTTAATTATCGTTGGATGACCCAGACATATTCCCACAGAAGATCATCATGTTCAGACACAGGGTTTGATTTCATATGCAGCAGTTCTTACAATGAGATACAATGAGATCTCTAGACTAAAGATTTGAAACAGACAAGCAGCCAGAATTCTGGTTTTTAACCTGAGCTTAAAAAGCCAGTGAACTCCATCACTTAGTGCCATGGGGATGTGACTCTTGCAAAGGCATGCGTTTGTTTTGAAGCAAATTAATGGAGAGCAGATGATCTTTTTAACTCTACTTTTCTTTGTCCAAGACAACCTTTTCTAGGTTGCGAAGTGACAAATTAATGTGTTTATTTGTAATAACTTAGCGCTATTGTTTAAGACATGAAAACAATCAAACTTTGTAAACCCAGTCCGCTCATCTTTTGGACACTGAACTACAAATGACCTGTTTGGCGCAACTCACAGCTCAGTGCTCTGGGACATGTCTGTAACGAGTGGTGTTAGTGAATTTTAGTTGTGTCCTACCAGTGCTCATCTACCAACTCCAACCTAACCAAGCAGAGCAAATGTAACCTGGCTCTTCATTGCATTGGTAGATTCTCAGGTTCGAACAGATCACTGCAGAATAACAGCTGCATATGGGTTGGAATGAACATGATCACAAACAGCTTAGCTCATGTTTTCGCCTTTAGTCCATGCTCTATCACTCCATTTTCTGTCAGACATTCAACCCCCATGTCCAAAATTACAACAAAATCATTCAATTTTAGAGAAAAAGGACAGATTTCTCCTCTGACTGCTAAACTTTGTCATAGGGACTTTGACATGTTTATAATTGTGTGAATTTTTCAAGACTACTTACAAAGTCCTCACAGGGACTTTAAGTTTGATGTCTTTTTATGTAGCAATTTCTCCTCACTGTCAGCCAAGATACAGGCAGAAAATATTAGTAACAATGTATGTGTGTGGATTTGAAAGTGCTGGTTTACTTCAGCCTGCAACTTAAGCTGCTATGCAAATAGTACATAATAAATGCAATAAATTACATTAAAAACACATTTCTGATCAAAGATTTTAAACGTGCTTTATTTCACATCTGAACCTAATTTTAGCCCAAGTATTGTATGGCATACACTCTATGGGAGTGAAGATTAAGATTACAAGTTTGTCCAATCAGAGGCACAGCTGACCCAACTGGTAGACTGGTACCCATTAGCTTTTAGTCTGGAGGCTCAAAGCCCACCCCTTAGCCTTATACGACTTACACAAAATCTAGGTTAAGTTAAGCATTTCTGATATGATTCCTCACGGAAGGCATTAAAACTCTGTATCAGAAATAGATTGGTGACATGTCCATGTATTTAACAGTCTATGGTCTCAGCAAATGTGTTGCAGTCAGATAAGCATACAAAGGACAACAGATAGCAGAAAAAAAGAGAAACAAGTCTGCATAAAACTACACATTGTTGGATAAAAAGGATATCTTCATTAAGGCACCCACTTTGACCGCCCACATGCTCCAAATTACCAGATTTTGCCGTACAATATGTACCGTTATGATTTATATTCCTAGTTTAATATTTTCATACCGTTTCAGGAAAACAAGATGAAGTTTTTGACAACTAACTTAAGCATTATATAAGAAATAAATCCCCCCAAAAATGAATAATTGAAGTTGGTATTTGGAGAGACTGCTCACTTATATCATTCTCCAAAAACCCTGGGTTCAGCTCTGACTCAAGCTCCACAATGACGTCAAACTCCCAAACAAGTGTGAAGCATTTCTCTGCAGTGCTGCAACAAACACAACTCTTCCTAACATTTCCAAACTGCTGACTGCTTTTACTGAACCATAAAAATGCCAAGACAGAAAACTCATGAAAGGCCAGTGAGTTTGTTGAAGCATCATCAATAGCGTAGTACAGCAGCACCAGTTCACTTAATGTGGATCAGACTGGACACTGATACTCATTATGGGCTGTGTCAAGGCTCCAAGATAAATCAATACACACATAAAATGGTCCAAGAGAAGAAATGCTGAACATAACTCTGGAAAAATGAGATGTAAGAGCTGCATGCAGAGCAGACTGGCAGACTGTAATGTCGTTGATGCCTCCATGCACACAACACTCTGCATAATCAGCAGCCAACATGCTGGAGTTGCCCGGTGTAATTTAAACTAGCTATTTAAAAATAAGCACAAACACTGATGGGGCTGTATTGTACAATCCTTCATTAAAAAGCAATAACAGGAGTAATCTGTTAATGATTTCCCCTCCAGTAAATGGATGTCTCTTTGTCCACCAAGGTCCTTCTGGAAAAACATCCAAACAATGCCAGGCATTGTCCTGCAGGGCGGAGGCGGACGATTGTATGTGCAGCGTTGATGTTTTTAGAGAGCTTCTGGGAGCACATGACTGATTTGTGGGGTTTGAATGGAAAGGCAAACAAAAAACAAAGATGTGAACTTCCTCCAACACAACCACCGTCTGCAAAGTCATGGGATACTGTGGCCTTGAGCGCTCAGTCACTGTTTACAGGTCAGCCTTGGCAAGTCCACACAGCCCTAAAACTTTTATACGCTGTTTAATACTGCAGAGTGTGAGGAGGAAACAAAACCCAAACACTTATAAATTCCACCATCTTATTCTCTCTACCAGCCTGGGATGTGACTGAGTAATAAGGATGCAGACAATTCTCCTCTTCTTTTTTAAGTTATTGTTGACGTTTAAAAATACTCCGTACAAAGCAGACACTGGTGTTCATGGATTTTGCACTTACTTTCTGTCTTTCTGCTTGATTGTGCAGTTTGTGCTTCAGGGCAAAGCTCCATGACAAAATAATTGAGGCCAAACTTTAGAACAACAACTTTTCTAAATAAGTTTTAAAGTCACGTAAGGTTCAGGAGCCTGTTACTTTGAATCAGAAGCTAAGTGTCCTCCTCTGAGTGGCTTTTATTTTCTGTTATGTGTATTTCCTCGTTTAAATGAGTACTGAAACAAACTTAACCTAAAAAATTGATGCAAACTGAAATCAAAAGCTATTTGAACGCTTTTCTCTTTTATCTCAACAACATGCAACATTTCAAGTTTATTTGAATAAACCACTCAGTACCAACAAATTTGAGGTACTCATGACTTAGAAGTCAGACTACTCAATGTTTAACTCATATGACATCCACTGGGTCAGATCAGAAGACCAGATAGCTACAACTGAGTACTTTGAATTGACCCACAGACGTGATGGACAGCGCAGTGACTCATGGCCAACTGCTGAATTTCTTTTTCTCTTTCTCCAGTCTCTCATGGTCAGCCCCTGTAGACACATCATAAGGGCCAAAATACCCCTGATGCATCTCTTTGTCCAGCTCCACTCCATCATGGCACCGGATCAGAAAGGTTTCCCAGCCAATGTGTCAACTCAAACTGGATGCACTCCATTGCGGTCTGGCTGTGTCCCTCGATATGCAAGCCTCCTTATTCTGCCAGATGACGAAGCTGTGACGCATCACTTTACAAAAAATTGATTACCACAGACCGCAAGTAAAGATAGACGTTACTTCGCTCGACTCGAAGTGAAGTGTTCTTGGCCATAAGAACTGCTCCCTTTGGTGACTGGCTGCAGCATTGGTCAAGAACGAACCCTCCTCAATTTATTCTAATGGGGCTGTATTCAAACTTCAATAAATAAATAAATACACCTCATAGAAATGTTTCTCACATCTAAATGCTGTGATAATATGAGGATATTACTTGGCTGCATTGTGTTCAAATCCTCTTTTTCCTTAAAAGTTTCTTTTTCATTAGTTATTCAACGTAAAAAATAGGGGCTTACTCTTGGACACCAAAGAACTGGAACTAGAAATTTAGACCACTGAAGAGCATAATTCCCTCTTTTTTTCTTGTCTCATCTTTACCTTAGTGTGATTTTTTTATGTAAGGGTTTGGTTTTAGTTGTCTTATTTTTTCTGCAAATGAATATATACTTAAGTCCACATATGTATGTTTATGGGTGTGGCTGAAAGTTTTTTTTTCCCCCATCAATTTACTACCACAATCTGTCTTCTCTTGTGCTCTTTTCCATTCACAGAACAAAATGATATGGCGAAACTTTTTTTTTTTTTCAAACTCATGATGACCCTGTCTGTCTGATACTGATTTGTTTGTTTGCTTATTTGTTGTATACTTGCTATAAATGAAAAAATAAAGTGATATAAAAATGGGGGTGTACATCACATTTTATGGGGATTGATAGCTGCCATTCTTGTGTAGTTATTTCAGGAAAGGTAAGATACGTCAAGAAGTACAGCAAGGAAGAAATTAGACTTTTTGAAAATGTTATACAAAAATATTTTGGGGGCATTTATGCCTTGGATGCATTACGAGAGGGCAGTGGATACATTAGGAAACAGTGAGAGTGGAGAGAGACATGCAGGAAATTGGCCACAGGTTGGACTTGAACCGGAGCCACCCACTGTGCATGGAAACTACCTAAAAATGCCAGAGTCTTTCAAAATAAGACAAACTGTGTCAAGACCAGATTGTATTTAATAGACAATAGCAACAAACCTACAGAATGAATGCAGTCAGGCCAGGAGTCAACTGGTTTGAGGTTTTACAGCCCAACATGGTAAGAAGAGGCTCATCATGACACCGACAGTCTGGCAGTCCTTACACAGCAACCGAAACACTCAGCTAGTCTGAGTTGACGGACAAGACATTTTGCAGTCAATATGCAATGTAGCACGGCTGGACTGGAAAGCGAGAACCTTGAGGAAAGTTTAAGAAGAAAGTAAAAACATTGAAAAATTCACCAAATTTGGTACCGGATTTGTTATTTCCTTTTCTTCAATACTCTGAAAACTTGCTAAATATACAAAGTGGCTAAGTTGGTAACTGATGCAGGGATGTTGGCAGAGCTCGAAAAACTATTCTTCAGACTCAGTTTTATTACACAGCACCAACATCATCATTATTATGCGCTGTCAGTGCTCCTGACTTTTACCAATGCAGACCGCTCTGAGCTTTCATCGACAAAAATAACTGATGTAACGCTGATGTGTTGCAGAAAGAGACGCAAAACGTATTTGACTTTCTGAAGCAAGGTCATGAGGTAGACCAGATGTGGCCTTGATACAACCATTGATTTTCTGGGTCAACAAGTCCTGATATGCTTCATCTGATCATTTTATTCATATAAAATTATTTATTTATGAGGCTAGTCCCTCAGACCAACAGCTGCTCTTCCATACGAACAATATTCCTCAATTCCTACTTGTAAAACAGTAACATAAAGCTGAACATTTCCAATCATGGTGACATCATACCATTTGAGAAAACAAAGATGAGTGTTATCTAATAAACTTTGTGTCTTTGTGTGAGTGTTGTGGAGCTCATTTTCTCCGTCCTGATGCATTGATGCATATAAATTTATCACGGGAGCAGATTTCAAAGACTGTTTATGTGTCAACAACATGCTGTAAAGATTTGATCAGATATCGAGTCTATTCAGCGAACAGCATGAGCAGCAGAGTTTAATACAGCAGAGTGCCGCTCTGGAGTCAGAGAAGATCCAGCCTTGATGGGGGGATAATCATCCTCCAATCCCTCTCCTCTTTGATAGAGCCCTGCAGCCTCAGGCCTTGATCCAGTCCGAGAGCTCTCATTAAAACCCAGCAGAGAGTCCGAACAGGCACATCATGTCCTTCTGAAAATCCAGCCACAGTGAGCACATACACACAACATACACACACCCACACACACAGCACAGGGTGGGAAACTGTCAGAGATTAGGACTTTATTTAGCAAAGCTCTGTCAGGCGGAGTGACCTTCGGCTTAGAGAGGACACTTATTGGTCCCTTTATGATCAGTTTCGGAGTGGAGACGACCCTCAGTGTGTCTGAACATCATTTTAAAGAGAACTCTGACTGAGTCTGATAAAAGACTCATGTGATGCAATGTTTGGATGGTGTTATTTATTGATCTGAACAGCACTGTCTGGATCTTTTCCTTTCGTCTCACTTTGTTTTTGTTCTGCAATCTTCCCTTTTATAATGAATAATTTCTGCTCTACCAACAAAGGGCTTGGAAGTTTTTATTGTTTCTTTTCATGATCCCCCACACGTGGAGCAGTGGAGTCTGTCCATCCTGTGGTTGTGTTTTGCACAATCACCTGCTCACAATACATGATTCATCTTATCCCCGACTACTGACGCTTTTCTAGATAGTCTTCACAGCTCTTTAACTGCTCATTGAAACTAAGAAAGATCAGATTAATTTGTTACTGTTGATGTGAATAATGTGGTTGTCCCTGGTTTTGCTCTTGTTTTTCTGAATTAATTCCCAATAACTGGCAAATTATGAACAGGATAATAAATTCTTCTAATATTTCTAGTGTATATATATTTTTGCACAGGCTACACATTAATGTGAGCATATGCAACAACCAAGCAGCGACCCCTGGTCTAAAAATAAGAAGCCAAAGTAGAGGTGCTAAAAACTGCAAGTCCTTGAGATTTCACTTGAGGCTGGCTGCAGAAACACCAGAAACCACTCACACATCAAGCCAATAATGTAATTTAATTGCAAAAACAAACCTGTTCACAGCTTGGTTAGAAAACTGCTTTTGGTCTGAGTAACTAATTTCTCTATCGTCACACTCTTCACACGGGCGGTGAATATGTTTTCAAGTTGTTAAACTTGTGATTTTTTTCCCCTTGAAGACTTGACTTGACTCGTTGCTGGCCACTTGACTCGTTGCTGGCCTGTGGTTTCAGACATTGAAAATAAACATAAAGAAACAGTCACTCTTCTTTTGTTAAAAACTCCTCACAGGAGCTTTAAAAAATTATAAACTGAGCACAGTGAACTATGAGATGAGCAGTCAGACTGCATTTTAATTTACTTATAGCAAAACTAAAAAAATATAGTAAGTTTGAGTCTCCTCTAACGCAGTGTTAGCATTATTTATAAGAGCAGGATCAATTATCTGCTCAATATAAATGACAGAAATATAACCTTGTGTAAAGTATATTTCTCTGTGAGCTTCCACTCATGCCTGCAGAGACTTGACAGAACATCTCTGTCTGGCCTCGTATCTTATCAGTGTGAATGATTTTATATCTGAGCAGTGGGTTTTCATCAGCCTCATCCATGGCAGCCATCTCTGTGTCTGAGCCTCTCCTCCAGTGCAGCAGCTGCAGAGCTCAACCCACTAGAATATTATGAAACTGACCTAATTTCCAGAGCTCGCTGCAGGCAGCGATATGGCTCCTTTGTACTTTTCATTTTAGCCTAAATAATTGATTCAACCCTCCTTTGCCTGTAATCTTCTCAGTGAAATAGCAGCCAGTGATAGAGTCATAGCGTGCTCCATTATAAATTAAAACAGATAAATATGTAAAAGCTGTTGTCTCAATCTCAATCCAAATGCAAACTCATGAGACATGCAAAAAAACGACTTTTTCAGGAGGCACTTCTGGGTCATATTTAAGCAGCAGCACTCCTCCCCCTCTTCCTCCTCTCCAGACATGATGCAGCCAAATAAGTTTTCATCTGAAGGATTAATATTTTTAAAGGAGTGTGGGGGCTGAAATTGAAAATGCAGCACGCTCAGTGAAGAGTTCATACTGCAACGGTGGCAGGAGGGAGGGGCCTGCAGCATCTTCAGCCCTCTTTCCGTCTTCAGACAGAAATTTTGGATGAGGAACATCTATGGAAAAATAAGTGCAGTATTTACTGTGATACAGAAGCCAACTAAGTTTCAATGTAAAGACTGAAATATCAGGGAACTTTAACGATGCTTCATTTCAAGAGTCATAAAAACACATTTATCTATATTTACGTGTGACTTCATGAAAAAATTGACATATGCTGCTTGTCAGTAATTGAAAGTTTGTTTTGCAGCACTGCACGTCTGATTGAACAGCAAGTATATGCAATTTCAATAATATGTGTAATAAGCTGTCTGAGTTTCTTTCCTCTTTTTTTGGATAAAATACCAATATGAAAATTTGATTTAGTTTTAAAGTAACAGAAAGCTTTCAGGTTGGGACAAACAATCTTTTAAACACATACGTCTTTGTAAGATGATGAATAAAAACAGAGGCAAACATGCCAGTCCTTCACTATCATCAGTGCTTTAAGCTGTATCAGGTCCTTCATTAGCTGTCTTATATTGTTGCAGTTGGGGTTGTTGCATTCACAGAATGAGTATTCATGAGTTTTCTGCTTCAGTCACAGGATTCATCACAAACATATAACCAGAGATTCTGTAGTCTTAGATCTACTTCAGTAAAATTAGTGTATGAGTGTGCAGAGAACCACAATCACAGATCAAAAGATTGAATGTGTGAAAAAAAGTATGTAAAAACTCAGAAACCAATTAATGAAAAAAAGTTTATCTATAAAGTACAGATGGGAAGTGCGGCTCCTTTTAGAGAGCTGGTTCTTTTGGCTCAGCTCCCAAACGGTTCTTAATTTAAAACTATTTGTAGCCTCATATATTAATCTAACCTGGCAAATATGAATTATTTGTGTATAGATAAATCCTTTTGCATTCAGTGTTTTCATTGGAAGCCACATCATTTACTAATGTTGTTATTTGTTCTGTTACTAAGGCAAGCATTTGTTCTTTTGTTTAATATTTTTTTGAAACTTTTTTGCACAAAGAGGACATGAGATGCAGAACTAGATGCTGCTTGGTTTGTGGGTGTCACTCTTGTTTACATGTATTTGTGACACGACACCACGGTCTGCTGTCCAACTCACTGACAAGGCGCCACATGTGCATGAGTGAGTGTCCCACTCTCTATCACATAATGGTATGATCCTATATCCTTACGTGTGATTGGCTGCATGGCTGCCATGCTGTCAATCAAATTAATATTCTACATAAAGCAGAGCTGAGTATCCGAGTGACAGCTGAGTAACAAAAGGAAAAAAAGTTGAGAGCAGGCTCTCACTCGATGGGAGTTTGCTCTTCTGGTTTGCAACAACCCATCATCTCAGAGCCGCATCTTTTTGAGCATGAATCATCACTACAATAAATGGCTGTTTTTGAGCACTTTTGAAGTGACTCACTCTGTGTGAGGTAGCTCAGATTTATCTGTTTGACTTTAAACTTCCTAATACATCTTGAATGAAAACATCAACCATAACGCAGTGCAGGCTAATGCTGACTTTGTCACCACACACATTCCTGTTGATTCCTAGTTTTCCTCACATCTCCTACTTCCCACCCTGTGTATTTTAAATTATTCAGGTGAACTTTACAAATTTTGTTATTGAACATATGTAATAACTTTTCTTGGTTTTAACTTTATAATTGTTTTTGTTAAATTCTTTTTTTGGTCTGCACATTGGTCCTCCTCATTTCACCCAACAGTTCACTTTACCTATCAGTGAACACAGTGAAGTGGTAAGGTAATAAGAAGTGCACAAACACAAAAATCAAGCTGAAGAAAGATGCAAGCTAAAGATGCTGATCTGTAGTGAAAAGAGAGGAAGAAAAAGGCTCCATAACCTTACAGCTCTTATATGAAGAGTGTAGAGTGTCAGGCCCGGGTCTCCAGATCTGAGGAACTGTGGCCAATCATCTCTCTTTGCACCTCAAAGAAACACGAGGCCAACAGAAGAGACACATACAATCACACATCTCCATATAGAAAACACCTCTGGTCCTAAATAGTTCAAAGCAATCAAAACCTTGTGATATTTCTATGGGATATTTGGTTCCACGGTGCTTACATATCAATGTGACGAGGCCATAAAAACGCTCTTATTTTAGATTTTCATGCAGCTAATTCCAGCAAATCAGGGTGTCTATAGCTTGTGTGGTAGACAGCACCGTGATGCCAAATATGGAGAATACTGAGGAGGATGAGGAGGAAAAAAAGACGTCTGTCTGAGCTGCATTATGATGCGAATTAGAGCTGTTTAGCTGAAAGTAAGCTGCCTCTGAAATATGCTGTGTGCCTTTGCCTGACATGAGCTGCAGCCAGCAGGAGTCATGGATGCTTTTGTTTTTGTGTTGTTTGATGGATTAGCACTGAAATCTTTCAACTCCACAGACGTTTTGGTTTAAATTCTGTCTTTTGTAATGTCTTGTTGTGTGTTTCATTTACTTACAGCTGGTTTTGCTCATTATTTGTGTACCACATAAATAATTTAGGTCACACATTTAATAACACACTTCGTTGACCTCAATAGGAGCAGGATCTTTACAGAAATATCGTTCTCTCATGTTTTTGTGTGAAAACCATCCCGAGCTGCAAACAGTTCCTCCAGCACTCAAACAATCAGAGCGCCCTGGTACCTCTGCTGCCGCTGACACATGTACCCCCACTCAGACATGCACACAATACAACTGTGCAAATGCAGACATGCCAGCCAAAAAACAGGTTTCCTAGCCCTCCCCCATAAATAAAAAGTCCCAAATACAAACATCTTCTAGAGCTGATATACACAACGCCTCGGGACGTTTCTACATTCTGTTTGACACCTCCAGACGAGTGCTCCCCAGCAGCCCGGGGTCTGATAAAACATTCAGAGCAGGATCCTGGCGCCTGGCGCTGCTGCTGCTGCTACTGCTGCTGCGGCTGCTCCTGTGATAAGGGCCCTCCTCCTCTAATTAAAGCCAAGTAAGCCCCTGCTGGAGCCGCCTGCAGTGAGAAACCCAGAGAAACTGCTGGGGATGGCTGTTTGAGGAAGCCTCTGA
The DNA here is from genome assembly GCA_008086565.1 of Thalassoma bifasciatum. Lineage (NCBI taxonomy): Eukaryota > Metazoa > Chordata > Actinopteri > Labriformes > Labridae > Thalassoma > Thalassoma bifasciatum. The sequence continues at coordinate 106,821 of RPOG01000624.1, forward strand.
AATATTAAGACGCTGCTGACAAATGGAGGCTCAGGTGAGCATTCTGCTGTCAGCCTCTCAGCTTCACTCCCATCACGGCTCATTGAGACGGCTTACTGCTGGAGAGCCAGGCCGGGGGGCTCTCAAGTGGGGCTGACTGGTGAAGAGTTTAAAGAGATGTACTGGTAAGAATTGGCACCTGGACATCTTTGAGCATAATATGTTTGTGCCAAAATGTAGTTCAAGTTGAAGTAAAAAATACAAGAAATCTTCAGGAAAAAACAAATTCTTCTTGTTCTCATCATGAATTCCTTTAAGAAAAGTGATATAGAGTGATGTATTGTGTGTCCGCCAAAGGTTTTGCAAAATCATCTATGTTCAGTACCAACACTGCTGTTCATAAATGTCTCTTTAAAAAAAAAAAAAAGAAGTTGTGATAATGTTTATCAAACAATGGCTTTAAGAACAGAGTAGATGCAATTTGTCTCCTTGTGTAGTTTTCCTGCTTTTATGGCCAATCAGATAGGTTTGCATTTTTTTTTTTTAACTCATGAACACTTTTAACCAGTGTAGTAAGAAAAATATTTGTGGATTCAAGAGAGTTTAATGATGTGTGATTTCAATTTATCTTGTTTGGTAAAATGAATACTGTGGATATTATTTCCATTCAAGAAAAATCAATGTTCGGGTTCTCTCGTGGACACACACAACCAGCTTTCTGTTTTCAGCTTCAGAGAGCCTGAGCAGTGAGCTCAAGGCTTTTGTCCACTAATATTGCTTTTTTTTTTGCCTCTGGAGCCTATTTCAACACAAAACCATCAAATTTCAGGGCAAAGAATCTCAGGTGCAGCATTACTATCAGTGTCAGAGGTTTGTAAATCCTCACACTCACGGCACTGTCAGTGGAAACAGCTCAACGGTTTGGACATCATCACACTTGTTCATGTAACCTCACCTTCTGAACACTCAAAACAAGGAGGGGGCAGAACAGGTCATCTTTTAAGCTCTACTTTTCTCTGTCTGGACAATTTTTAAAGGATACAAAGAGATGCAAGTTTCTACAACAGTTTTGTCTACAGCAGGGGTCTCAAACTCATGGCACACAGACAAGACACACCATTTCATCTGGTCCATCACCTGATAGTGAAAACTGACTCACCATGTTTATGGTCCAGTCTCTTGTTGGAACCAGGGAAGAAATTACAGATTTCCAAGTTGACCCTGAACACAGCAGAGTTATCCTGCAAAACCAAACAAGAAGAAAGCAAACTGCATGCTGCCAATGTCTTCAAAACATTGTTAAATAAAGATGTCTCTTTCAAAGAACAAAAGAAAGGTTGATGTCAGGCACAGTGTTTCAAGAGAAGTGTGTGTATGATTTTCTGTGTAGTTTAAGGAGACTCAAACCCGTCTCAAATGCAAAGAAAAAGTTGCAGATCTTAAGAAGTTTAACCTTACACAAATAAATGTATTCAGAGAGCAAGAAAGAAGGGAAATCGAAGAACAGGTCCAGATTTAGTGATGTTTATCTTCAAGACAAACTGATGTCCACCTCCCTCAGAGCAAAGATGGCCCAGCTCTCTGAGGAGAAGAGCTCTCAAGAGTCTGGTAGCAAGAGGTCAGCCAGAAAATACAAATGTGACTATAAGATAGTTCATGTGGCATGACGCCCCTGGTCTACAGACCATCTGTTCAGCGTGCACATCTGTTTTGTGCACAGCCTAGAGCCCTACAACATGTCCGTAACATGTAACGTTGGAGAATCCTTTCCATGTTCTCCAGGGAACCACAACCACAGATATCAGAGTTAGAATTTAGAAAGGATCTGTTTTTCCTAGATTTTGAAGCCTCATCTCAACTTCAGCACCACCTGTTTCTAAATAAAAATAAAGGATGAATGAGCCAGCATCACCAAGAAGGCGATTTTCATCATTTGGCTCGATAAGGCCTCTCAAGATATCAACAGGTGACCTCCTGAAGACTAAACTTATTTTTTATGGTTTCTTGGCAGGACCAGCTCTCTGCTTCTGACTCAAAAAGATCTGCAGCTAAAAATCATCCCCAGCAGAAGTTTATTTTAGTTCACCTGTTGGAGAAGAGTTTGACAAAATCTTGGTCACCATTCATTCTTTTCTTTTCTTTTCCTCATAACTGTTCATTAGTGGGCGAAAAATGTAGATCAGCAATCGTCCCAGTGTCATTGGAGGCTTTTCCTGTGGCAGAAATGCATTAATAGTTAAAACACTTCTCTGATGAAGCATTTGAAGTAAAAGATCAGTGCTTAGTCACAGCACACAGCTTTGTACACAGCATCAAACAAGCAGCCCTTTAACTGTACGGCCTTGATTAAGAAAGCAGAGAATGAAAGTCGATATTGTATTTCAGCCTGTGGGCAAACAATGTGCTGAGAGGTTCAAAGTGAAACCCGTGTGTGACAAAAAGAGACGGAAAAACACTTGTTAACAATGATAAGTGACCTGAGAGGCGCACAAAGACAGAGTAATTGGCTCTCATATTGTATAATGAGATTCTTCACTCGATCACAGGCAGACAAATGGACTGTGGAAGTATTGACACATTATGAATCACCTTTCGTTTCACCAGAGGAAGAAAAGCAAAGGGAGCCATAATGCAGGACCATTTTCCACAGTTATTCTATTTTCAGAGTAATCATGCCATTAACAATTCATTACCTTTCATGAAATCAGTGCGACAGCGCTGAGAGCAGCTAATATTCCTCACAACTTATATTTATACACAGAATGTACATCTCATTCTGGGTATGAGTGCGTGGCCTAATCCCCGGCGCTGATGACTGAAATCATTAACCGCGCTGCTGATGACGGCGTTAGTCATTAATGTCAGATTTAAGGTGTCATGGAGTCAACACATTTGCAGAGAGATGAAGGCGGACCTTAGACGGAGGGATGTGATCAGTCAGGAGACTAGAGTGGGCGTGGTCACATGGGAGTCATGGAGATGGGGGTGGGCGTTGTAAATTGCAGTGACATCTGACAGTATTAAAGAAAATTTACAGTCTGTGGGTGCAAATGACCAAAATCATAGACCATCTCTTTAGCCATGCGGGTTACACTGCAACTGCTGTCAACAAATATAAAAGAATAATGCCATTAAATCAGAATAAAACAGGCAACAAGTTTTCCAACCCCTCACTGCCTCATTGGCTGTTTCAGTCTCACATTAAACATGACCTACAGAGCCTGATTTCTGAATAATCACCTCAGCGGATGGCAGGTTAGAGGCCCTCAGACTGTCGTATTTCTAGCAAACATGAAGCTGCTCTCAAAGTGATGCACTTTAGGCAAACTCTGACACCAAAATTACTCAGCAAAGTTGTACACATGGACTGTATATAGAATGGACAGCATGGCCCCACCATTCAAAAGAAGCCAAAAGAACCCTTATACAGGAGCCGCCATTAGACGCCAGAGTCTGCGCAATAGAGAATTTGAGTCGAACCAGGTAACAAAAAGCAAAAAAAAGAAAAAAAAACCTTTCTAAAGTCTAATCTCTTTTTGTCTCTTTTCCCCTGAGGTTCTTGTATCCCTGATAAAAACTACACAAGAACAGCAGCTTTCAATCATTGCAAAACGAAACTTATAACCCAGTTTTTAACATCTAATAACTAATCAAAAACCATTTCCACCGAAAAAAGAGGACTTTAACACAACACAGTCAAAAAACATCTTCATATCACTGCAGTGTAAGTAAGTGAAACATTTCTGCAAAGTGTGATAATTTTTTTAAGTTTTACCACCTCTCATGTGGAATGCATGAAGAGATGTAGATTTTGACCTATACTGCAGCCAGCCACCAGGGGGAGCAGTTTTAGTGGAAAACCTTAGGGAAAGCTTATTGTCATGGTGTCCACTGATTATACAGTCCATGGCCAAAAATCACTGTGTGGATTAATGCTGCATTCCAGACAGCTCAGAGGTTGGGGTTTTCCAAGTTAAAAGCTCTGACCTCAGACATTAGAGTGTTCCTGATGTGTTGTGTTGGACTGAAAAAAAAAGTGTCTGTCAATGAAAAGGTAATGTTGTTGTATCAGACAGAAAATTAAACTGAAAACTTTAGCTTTCTGGCCTATCTAAATTAAATAAATCATGTGCTCTGAGCAAAGTCTCTTGTGACAGATTTAACTGACAGACTGAATTTTAGACATTGTTTTTTGAATCAAGTGTGTTACATATTATCTAACCAAAATGGCTAAATGTATGAACTCTACTTTTACTGTATTGTTTAATGAAAAAAACTGTACAGTGACAGTAAAGAATAAATTCTGATAAAGTTTTGCCATTCACTTGTGACTTTTCTGTGGAGGCTGCTATTGCTGTGCAATGAACGGTGATCCAATCTCAGTGAAGTAAGTATGGAATTTTTTTTTCTCCAAGTTTCTTAATTGGGCCCCTGACTTCAGTGGATGTTTCAGTGCAGTTTTTAAGTTGGAATTCAGAAAATCAGAAAAAGAGTTTTCTGGAATGCACTTGCATTTTTTTTTAAAACAGGGGTCCTGATTCCCTGAGGGACTAATACAGCTTCTCAAGTCCAATCTTTTTCACAGAAAGTGGACACCGATGACCGTTTATCGTCACGATAACTCCAGGAATGAGACACATTGTGAGGAACCACGTGTTACTTTTGTGTAGTGCGATTACTTTTTTCAGACTTTGGGCCTCGCTTGATACTAAGACAATGACGAACTATAGGAACCAAGTAGCGGTTCTTCTAAAAACTAGAACTTCTTGTCAAAAAGCGCCAATTGTCTTTGTCATGCACAGAGAATACACAGGATAAATGATGTGATTGTGAGGCTTAAGAAGACATTTGGATAAAAACACCAACACAGCACACTTGGCTCTGCCACTGTCAGAGAGGAGCCGTCAGTAAACCACCAGGGACGACCAGATCTGGGTGTTGTGCAGGATTTCTGACTTGGGCTGAACATCAGCTCCAGCAGAGACCACTCATGCCAACAGGATTGGCCGAGGCTCTCTGTCCATTTAATCACAGCAGAACCATGTGGTGTTTAGACCAAGCCTGTTTGGCTGCTAATAAACGATGCAAACTCAATCCAAAGTTTTTTTTTCTGCAGGGTCTGTACACCTCAGGAAAAACAATATAGGAATACTTTTTATTCTGTATATGATGTTATGTTCCAGCTTGAAAATATTTAGAATGAAAACTTGTTTAATCCATCAAAACAGTGATGCTGCTTCAGGTGTTTCTACCTGTTTTACCTTTTTAGCATTCTGTCAGCAGTTTTTCAAACAACTTATTGCTGAAATTATTTGAGAAAAAGCAAGTGAGGTGCAAGTTTTGAGCTTTGTTGACTTCTAACCGGCAAACTGTTTCATAAATCCCTTTGTTTATTCTGTTGTTGTTTTGATTTTTATTCATTTTTTCAGCCTTTCTTCCCTCGCTTTTTTTAAACCTCTGTGTCCTCTATGTGTCAAGTGAGAAGCTGTGCCCGGGTGAGGATGCTCATAAATACAGTGAATACATTTCTAAGAACTCCTCAGAGGGATTGGAAGAAAAGAAATCCCAGTTGTGGAACAGCAGGGATATTTCTGTGAACTTCTATTTACCTCATGCTGAACTTCATCTCACTTATTTACTTTTTTTATTCTGCATCATATTTCTAATACAAGCGTCCATTCATCCCTGAGCAAGGAAGGAATTACAGTTTCTTCACTTGAGTACAACATTTACAGTATTTCCCATTTTGGTACGGTGAATTTAATGTAGCCATAAAAGTGCAACGCTTTATCTCCCACACACACACACACACACACACTCACACACACACAATATCCTCTCACTTTTTCCACAGCTTCCATTAATCTCTCTCTCCCTCTCCCTCTCTCTGTACAGTATATCTCTGGCTCATTCTCCTCCTCCGCTGACCTGCGCTTCACTCCCTTGGAGGACCCGTATTAACAGTAACTGAATCTGTACAGTCTTTGAAACTCGATTCACCGTGGCCAGAAATGAGGCTATTTAAACGGCCTCTGAAAACATGCTTTAGTCCAGCTGGAATGTCAGAGATGGTTTCCATATGTGCCGAGCGGAGATCAAAGTTTTTCCACGTTCTTTCCGACATGAATGAATCGAAAGACTTAACTTTTGGTTCCCTGGGTTTGCAACTGGATTTATTAAAAAATAAAAGAAAACCTGTCTCTGTTTGGGGGGGGGCGGGTGCGGGTCACTTGCTGTCACGGTTTTGGTAATAAAAAGAAGAGGACGCCATCGCAGACGAAAGTTTAAGGTTCATAAAGCGAAAGATCAAAAAGGCAAAACTAAGAAAAGTTCATATTTAAGCAGAGTCCAAACAAAACAACAAGCTCAATGAAACAAGCACAAAGTCAAACTTAGGAAAAGAACATTAGGAGGTACGAGAAAGAATTCACAAGTGGGGACATAAGTGACTATGGAACAGGTGGATGACATCACAAAGACCATGACCATTATTATACAGTCTATGATTGAAAGCAATGGATCCTAAAACTTTGGAGTTGTACTTGTACTCCTAACGGAATACAGCAGGTGGCAATAATTTACCTAAAACTGAGTGCCACCATATATAAGTGGAAAAAGTAGAACAACAAGAGAACCATGCATTGTGGGCTGCTGAGATGCTGGAGGGATGTTGGTGGTTCTCGAAAACAGCCTCATGGCCGCAATAGACGAGATGCATCTGAAGTCCAAGTCTGCTTTGTCACAACACCAGATCAGATGGTTTTTATTCAAGTCAGTGTATCAACTCACAGTGGGTCCACTCCATTACAGTCCATCTGTAGGACTGGAAGTAATGCACAGAAACAACCAGTAACTGTCAACATAAAACACACCATATCAAAACTAGATTGTGCTTCACTTGACTATAATAAGAGACCGACATAATGAGCAGATCCAGATCTGTCAACAGGTTTGAGGTTTTACAGCCCAACATGAATGAAGAGGGGCTCGTTATGGAGGCGGGATGCGTGACAGAGTACACAGTCTACGTGCTATGGAGTGGAGCTGGACAGGTGTCATTTTTAACGCAGAAACAGTTCAAGTACTCACATAAGTATTGTGGGCCAGAAGGTGGTGATTTGTAGTGGCGTTTGTATGGATATATTAATTTTTCAACTTTATTCTATAAGCTGTGTACGGAGTGGCAAATGAAAATGATCATGTGTGACTGATATTCATCAGTCCTCACAGCCCCACACAATGACAAAGAGCAAATTTCCTTGTAAACATGCTGTTAAACTAAACACAGAACTGAGAAGACTTGCGCTGTTTTTCTCCAAGCTTGTGTATGGGCAATACATACAACAACCGTTATGTGTAAGTTAAGAGAATGTTTTGTTTTCACTTCTGTTATATACACACCAAATAGAGTTTCAAAACTCTCCACCTCCGTTTTTTCAGTCATTATAATCCTGTTTAAATGCGCAAGTAAGGCCAAAACATGGGGAAAGAGCCACATCTTCAAAGAAAAACAAAATAAAAACCCACCTACGAGTGGACGAGGCATGAGACTGAGGAAGGGAGACAGAAAACAGAGGAATAACAAAAGACCAGGGTGCCAACTGGCATGAAAAGAAAAAAAAGGAAGATGAAGAGAAAGAAGAAGGGTAAATGGAGTGCAGTGCAAAAATACAAAGGACTTCCAAGCTGCAGTTCATCTTTTGAATTAAAGGGGCTATGAGGACAATCTAGAAAAGAAAAGGTTTTTCCAGGATAAAGACTCTGTTTCCCATGAGCATTTGCACCTACTGTTGTAAGGATATGACTCCAACTAAGAGTGGCATAGAAGCAATGTCAACAACCAGATCCTGGACAACCTGGACAGGGAAACTGAGAAATAATGTTTAAAAATCTAATTTAAAGTCATAGATTAGAATCAGGCATATTTATATTGTGATGAGACTTTTTCAACATCACTTCGGTCCTAACAGTGACTTCAAGTCCAGGTTTTGGCTTGCAGTGACCACAAAAGTAAATGAACTCGCTGAAAGAAGCAGAGGGCCCTAGTGTCAGCACATGCTACTTGGATTTTTAGTCTAAGTACTTAATTATAGTTACTGTTTAAAGAAAATTAGTAGATATTAGACACATAGAAATTTTGCTGAAGGAGTACCAGAGCAACTGTCATTTCCTGTGATATCACTGTGAAGCAGGAATCACATTTATGAAACATCATAAGTATAACTCATCAACTATTTTAATGTTACTTTAGATTGGCTGGTTAGCATGATAAGATTAATCCTCTGAATCCCAAACATTTCTTAACTACATTTCCTAAATTTATAATTTCTTTGAATGTAGCCAATATTTTTCCTATCCTCCTTAGGCCTGAAAATGTTTGTGTACACTAATTCCTTATTTTTTTAAGTTTCATAGGAGAAAGTTAAAATAAATCAACTTCTTTTTTCCCCTTTGTTTCTAATGATTTAAAGATTTTACATTTTGTTCTGCTGTACAAAGACAAAATCGAGTTACATCAGCCTTTAGCCATGGTTTTCCTGAATCTTTATAGAGGTACAGGACTTCACTTAGTAAAGAAAAATAAGACCACAGTGAATAAAAATGTGATAAAGGCAAGAAATTGCCAGAAAGTGTTTGGGATTCCGAGGGTTAACTAATCTACAGTGAACAAAGCAAACAGCAGCGTCTGAGTTTGGAGACGTTTTGCTGCTGTTCAATCATAACTTCAGCACAATTCTAAAGCCTCTATTATGTGATGCCTTTATAAAACAGTTTGGCAGTGCTTTAGCAGAGCTGCTGTCTCATTTCAGTTTGGTTGAAATCTTGAATAACCCACTGTGATACCTCGTTTGACTTCCTGCTTTAGCTGCCTGTTTATGAAAATGCAGAAAACAGAGTCGAGGCTTTTAACTCTGAAATGTTAGAAGTGCCTCTGTAAATGTTTTTAGGCAAACATCAAAGTAAAAATTCAGCATGCCAACTTTAATGGTATTTGATTTTTTTTATGCTTTGTACTTTGAATCAAAACTCTCCAATCAGAAAAATTTAAATCTTACTCTGTAATCCCGCAAAGCAAACATTTCTCATGCAATGAAATCATGTTTGGGTTTAATAATGGGGCCGCTGTGATTTTTGGTAATTTACATACCAAATGAAAGATTGACTGTGATGTCAAAATAAATCTATGGCTGACATTTGCAGTGAAAAATAGGAAATTTATCAATTATGGAGCTATAATTGCTTAGTGAGAGCAATCCCTCCTCCCTCTATTGATTCAGTTTGACAGCTTCCCTCATATTGACAAATCCATGCAGGCAGAGCAGCGTTCAGCCGCCTCCAGGGTGTCATCCATCTCCCAGCCCCAGTCTCTGAGCAAACCTCACGCCTTAATACTCATTTAAATGGGAAACCAATCATCATTGCTGACAAATGGCCTCCTCAGATGTAGAGTAGCATCAGTGAGTGAAAGCAGAGCGAGAACGTCTCAGGAACAACTCTCCATCACGCAGCTGTGTGGGAACTGATACGCACAGAGGCTGGATTTGTCTGATGGAGTGATTCATCAGTTTATGTTAAACTGCAGCTCAGAGTGACACAGCTTCACTACGTAAACAGCGAGTTAAGCACGTACACACAAGATGACCATAAGTTAAAAGGAGGAGGTGGGGTTGGATGAGGTGAAGCCAAAAATTTGTGATACCACAGATGTGGTTGTGGAAAACATGTATAAGAGGCATAAAAACTATAACAACAGCAAAAAAAGAAAATCTCAGAACTGACAAAAACATTACGTCAGGGTGAAAGTTTGTATTTTTGGATATTTTCAGAGCTTCACTTGACATAAAGAGCTTTTTCTTAGGAGCTCTGTTGCATCCTGATCTGTGAATTATTCAACTCACACAGCACAGTCTAGATTAGGGCTGAACAATTTACACAAAAATATTGTAATTGGGGTTTTTTTTCCATGTATTGCAATTGCAATGTTTTGTGCAGTTGTTTTTAATAAAGTAATGAATCCCTCTTGATTCAAAAGAGCAATGAATTAAATAAATATACTTTAAAAAAAATTTTAAAGGGGCTCTTTTGAGTCACATGGAAATTTGATATAATGGGTATAAGGAGTATCTTTGTCAAAAACAAGAAATTTTATTTTTACAGATGAATCTAAAAAATGAGAATTTCATAAAAAAGTTAAACATAATTTTGGTCACTCATTTCAGTAAGTGAAATCCAGATATCATATAGACACCTTACACATAGAGTGAATTATTTCAAGTCTTTATTTCTTGAAATGTTGATGATACAGCTTATTTATAATGAAAACCCAAAACTGAATGCCTCAGAAATATTAGATATTACACAAGATCAATAGAAGAGCACGTTTCAAACAGATATTTCAAGCCACTGAACAGTATGCTCATTTCATTGCACTCAATTCCATTATTTTCCACTTTTTACTGCTTTTTGCCAATGGTAGTCACTTTTCACTCTGTTTTTTATTTCTATTCACTTCTTTTTGACCATTTTCCAAGTTTTCTCCCAATCTTCACCCATTTTTGCTGCTTTTTGACCATATTTGAGACCTAACTTATTTTAATTACAACTTCTTGTGGTTTTTACCACCTGGTGTAGAGAATGAAAAATCTACTGCAAAAAATGTATCTGGTATTCTAACACATTTGAGGTAAAAGAAATATTGCATTCTCTCTGTGATGAGACTATTGCAGCAGGCCATAAGGTGATTCAATCTAATTTTCAATTACTTAACTGCCTTATTTGGAAGTCCCCTCTTTAGTGGGAAAGAGGCAAATTTCAAGGCACAAAGTTGAACATGTTCCCTTTCAAAGCAACTCAAACAAGATCTGTGGCATCAGGCTCTCTCCAAGCTCTGTCCTTTGATAAATTATCTTGTAGGTTCGAAATATGACAAATGCAAATGACTGGCTCATAAGCTGATATTTCTGCTCCTGGAAACAAGATGAGGGTGACTTCATTTGTTCAATCCACAAACAACAACACAAACTTCAGCATGCAGGAGGAATCAAAATTAAATTCCAACCTGGATGTGAGTCACCAAATTTAATACTCATCAGAAAAATAAATGAGTCTCTTTCTAAGAAGGCCTGGAGGCCAGATGAACTAAGGTGCTATATCACACCACAATACACAACTGAGCTGTTTTCTCAATTAACCGAGCTTTATAGGCAGCTACTCCAGAGGCCATAAAAGACAACTACCCCTCACAGAGCTGTAGGCTCAACTACTCCAGGCACTTCACAGCTATCTGTTCCTCTAAACACACTTTGATATCGCTTCATTTTGATTGCCGGTGCCATAAAAATGAATGAGTGACAGAAATAATCCATAGTCAGGTTTTAAAGTGGGCTGCAACAGTTGTCGTAGGGTCAATATTTCAGAGTAGATAAGACTCACAATTGTTGTTAAGACACCAAATGATATAAAAAGTATTACCCAGAGGACACATCAACACAAGCACTGCTACTGCTTTAAACAGTAAACACAGACTGCTACATCTGATACAGCACGCTCAGGGTGATTTGGATATTGCATCGCTCTTTCATCAGACATTATGAAAGCACAGGGAGCGATCATTCCCACTCATTACTCACAGTTATCATGATCTGTGAGTGGGTGAGGAGGCGGATGCTAAAGGTATGTTAGCACATCTGTCCAGGAATCGTCCAGTGACAGGTTCATTGACTCGATCGCCAGGTAAGATCTCAGCTCTGCGACCTCCCGTCCATTTACTCCAACTACTCCTGTCGTATAAAAGCAGCTGTGTAAACACACACACACTCAGATGGAAATCTGGTTTTAAAACCACAGAGGAGAGCCTGGATGGTAGGAGCAGAGGGAGGTGAATGGAAAAAAGTTGGCTGACGATAAAACCAGAAAACACTTACATGGTTTGGCATGTAAGGAGTGTGGTTCTTACTTCCTTCCAGCAGAAACCAATGAAACATGCAAAATACCATGAGAAAGCTTTGAGGGGCTTTATAGCTGTGGTTATACATACACTTTTTCTGCAGCAGGTCACTGTAAAGGCAGACGTCGCATAAAGGATGTTGTGCCAGGTTTTAAATTCAAGCCAGCAAAGTGCATCAAAACCCACAGAGGTCTGAGGCATTTTCCTCCAACTCTTGAACCCCTGGTTTACATTTGTAAAGAGACGTATAACCTCACAAGAATAGAGCACAGTCATGTAATATATAGCTCTCTGTTTCCAGGAGGCCCAGGGGAATCAGAATATTTGAGCAAAGAGATGTCAGAAGAAGTCAGAATGGTTTCAATGTCATGAAAACAAAAAAGAAATAACAATCGAATCTAACCTTTTGTAAATGTATACTGAAATGAAAAAAAAAACAATATCCAAGTTCCTGGATATTATGGTGGAACTTTGCCTGTGGATATCCAGGAAAAATGGATACCGGCCGACTTGGCATGGTAGGTCTTAAAGGGTTAAAATATTTCTAGACTGTACATTTCTTACAACTCAGGGAGCCTTTGACCATTGACAGTTAAAGGTAAAGGTGACAGAGCAAACATTCATATCAACATTTCCTGGTCCACATTCAGTCACTGATTGGTTAACTGACAAAAACAAAGATGCATGAAAGATAATCATACTTCACTGAAATGTATGGATTGCCGATGGTTTTCGGAGATACAGGGTAGTCTCTGAACCGGACAGAATCTCCACGTGATGTCAAAGATATAAGTTGAGATTATCACTGGAAAACTGTGGGTTTCACAGAGCAGCTGGTTTTTACAGCATAACTCTACACTGCTCTATTTTTGGAGGCAATTATGCAAATAAAACTGGTTAACCAGCATTTCTACCAGTGGCCACTTCGCTGGCCAAACAGAGCAGGAGAGCAAGGATTTGAACAGAAACTAAAAAAAATCTGTGGGACAGAGTTTTAGCACATTTAGCCTCCGTCTATTGCTTTTGTGGCAAAAACTTTACTTTCCAATGGCACCAAGCCCAGGTCTAAAAATATCAAGTCTATACAGAAGTGCTGGAAATCACACTTTGCTGAGGATCTGCTCGAGGTTGGCTATAGAAAAACCAGAACCACATACACAGCACAGACAAAAAAGGCACACTTTTATGGCATTAAAAACATTTACAGGCTGGTTCAAAAAGAGCCAGGGGCTGAACGGGGGTTGAATTTCTTTTCTATCTGAGCAGTTGAGATTATAGTAAAACCAAAAATTTGTCCAATCAGAGGTGCAGCTCATGGGGCTATAGATTTGGTCTCTGTAGATGTTAGTGAGGGGGCTCAAAGTCAGTGTTTCCAAATATGGCCCCCATCAACAAAAGGCTATGAAAAGCACCTGAAAACAATAAGAGGTATTCTTAAATGAAATTTTTCTTATCATAATCAGCAAAATCATCTCTAAATCAAAACTCAGAGTCACATCATTTGCATTTTTAGTTGGTAACTTGGTAACAGGTGGGGTCATGTATAGTGAAAAAGTCATTATGCAAAATCAATTCAGAAAAAAATTGGGGTTTCAATTACCTACTTAACATGTTTATTAAATCTTACATATTATCAGAAGTTTAAAAAAGCTTTATTGTTTGAATTGACTTAAACAATCTGCCTGATGATCGCTGCAGTAAGAAAGCTTCCTGGAGAGATCATTTCAGTTCACACTCCAGCTCAAACTTTTACTTTAAGCAGTGCTTATTCTGCATCACATCCTGCTGCAACACCCCATGTGGTGCCTCTTCCACAGCAATACAAAGTAACACATTTTGGGGAAGGGCTGTGAAAAAAACACCATCACCCGACTTCCCCGTATGCGGATTGATCTCCTGAAGCCTCCACCGAATGTGGTGAATCAAAGAGTAGAGAGCAAAGCATCCTGGGTAAAGAGCCTGAGAGCACATAGCAGCTATGACAAATGCAGCTTTGGTGGATACAAATTGAATTATTCAGACTCAGAGGCATCGGGCTGGATGGGAAAAAGATCATTGGTTTGTGTTCTGGTGTCCATCGCTCACGCTGTGGGACAATGACAACAGCAGAGGCCAAACACAGGTCACCATCCATCATCCTCTGCAACACGCAATTAATCCGCATTTTTGTTTGCCCCCTGTGTGTGTTTGCGTACACACGTGTGTGTGTGTGTGAGGGAGAGCTATGGAGTGATGGTGGAGGTTTATTTCAATCCGGACTTGATCAATGCCCCACAATGAATTTATCTGACTCAGAGTGAGGAGGGAAATCGAAAAACAGAGGCAAGGTCAAAAGAGCTTACTCGCATACAGTACATAGTACAGTATGCTGTACAATACACACACACACAAACACTGCGGAAACACACTTCATCCAGCTGATATGCAATTACAGGATTCTGGCTTTCGCTTTTACAGGGAAACTGCACAATCAGGACACCAGAGCTTTAATAAATCTGTCAGCTGTATAAAAAAATAACACAAATCATCAGACACTGAGGTTAAAAAAAGATATTTTCTATGAGTGATTGTTTTCATTTAGAGACTTTGTTAAATCAGACTTTATAAATATCTACATATAAACATTATATGTCCCATATTGAGACTAAATGCCGTTCCAAAATATAAACCCATCAATTCAAGCAAATGAAACAGTAATGGTTAGTTGAGGTGATTTATACCCCTTGGTTTATATTCTATGACCTTTTCTGGGATTTTACATTGAAATGTATCACTCAGCAATTGATTCTAAAAGCTTGAACCCATAACAATAGTAATAGATCTAAATAGCAAAAGCATCACAGAGACAACACGATTACTCACTGACTGTCAAGTCAATATGTGGAAAGGAGACACGGCATGTTGTGTATCGAATAAGATTTAAAGTCTTCCTGCTTTCAGTGTGACAAAAACATGGGTTTCTGACAATATTGGCAAAAAATGTCAACGACAATAATTTGGAGACCTCAAACGTAAGCTTGGTGGCTATTGGCCGACCAGTTACCAATGGGGAAAAGACTGAAAGAGGTTACTAAAAAAGAAAGAGAGTAAAGACAAGAAAGAAAACACAAACAAAGCAACAAAGAAGAGTGCAGAACTGAGTAAAAAATGAAAAATTTTTTTTTTTTAAAGTCTCAAGTAAGAGCACCTCATTTTTTTTTTTTTTTGCATCAGTTGAAATACCTAATTACAAGAAACTGCAGTTCATCAAACATCCATCTGAGGCTGGCAACTGAAGCGCTGTAAACCACAAACACGCTGCCAAAATTTACAGCAGATATCAACATATTTACAGCCCGGTTTATAAAGTTAGCTTACACCTGAGTACCTTGTTTCTCAGCAGCAGTACATTCTGTACAGGTTGAATTTTCTAATCAGGAGTCAACCAATATGGATATTTGAGGGCCAACACTGATACCCATTTTTTCTTTTACTTTTATGTGACCATTACAGGTTGCAAATTTTCTTTGGCCAATGCTTTTACTCCCTCTGTTTACATTAGGAAAATCTTAACATTTGTTCAGCTTTATCAAACACATATTTGGATATAGTTTTGAAGTTGCTTCACTCTGCATTCTGCAAGCAGAGGAGGAGCAATGCATGGTTTGTGGACTGTAGTGTCTCCTAGCAACACAGAGCTGCCCGTGGATGCCTGTCTGTATACCATGCCAGGGAAAAAACAATCAAACACAAAAATTGGCCTGATATATTGGCTGGTCAACCCTTATTGTTTTCTAACTAATTATTTTCAAAGAGATCAAATCTGTGAGTTTAGCCCATATTAGGGTATGGCTGACTCGCAGGTGGTCACTCTGTTGCTGTCTGCAAAGGCACTGAAGGCCTGCCTCTTTACCTCATCCTTATCTGAACACAGGTAGTTTGAGTCGGAGTTTAGGACACCAACAATGAACTTAACTACTCTGAACCAGAAACTGACTTCATCCATATATTATACAGTATAATCATGTCATACAGGGAGTTCTGGGAAATTCTTAGGGGACTGTTCTTGGGGGCTAAATGAGTGACTCATAATAAAATCAATAAAATCATCTTTAAATCAATACATTGAGTAAACTTGTTTGTTTTTAGGTTGGTAACTAGGTCAAGAAATGTTGGTCATGTTTTGTAGCCTCTGGCTTCTGCTCATATAGCTGTTATATTTAAAAAGACAGAGAAAAGTTACTCAGCCCAAATGTATCCATGATAACAGTTAGTTTTTTGTATATACTGCAATGCATTGTGAGATAAAAAAAAGTTGCAGTTGTATAAGCCTGCAAGCTTAAAAGCTCACAGTGCTGCCTGAGTGTGCAGGACATCTCCTTGTTAACAGCTGTTTTATAATTCAATAAAGTTGTGAATTTCGTGTTTATTCCTGTACATTTATTAAGCACTTTTGCCATCACTAGAGAATCACACCATTTTTTTTGTGTCTGCTTTAGTCAGATTTATTCCTCCCACTGTGTACAAAATGAACAGAGCAATGCTTACATATGGATCCTGCATTCATCTCCATCATTCTCACTGCTTTCCTTTGTTGCTTATCATTTTTTATCTTACACAGCATCATACAGGAGTGCTGTGCTCCTCACATAATCTGTTAAAATAAATGGCTCTAAATGTTCCTTTTCATACTTATTTATCTTCTGCTGTGTCCTATCACAATACACTTTGCAACAAAAACCTTGGTTCCTCTCAGGGATCAATAACACTTCAGCTCATCATTAATCATATCATAGCTGATCCTCCCCTCGGACACAGAGCCAGAGCTGCTGGCAAAAAGAAATAGAAAGCTCTGGTCTGTTGTCCAGAGCTGCTCTCTACAGCACACAGCAGATCATGGAGTCTTTGGTGCACATGAGCTACACATTTCTCCAGGGCCAAATATGAAAGTAGCCATTTGTATTCTGCCGGCCTCCTATCCAGCGAAACTCTCTGTGTCCTTTTTTCCTTTCTTTGGATGCCTCAGCGGAGTCCATCTCACTAAAGAGGTGGAAATCAAACCAGCATTTGAAAGGCTCCTCATATCCCGGCATCATTTGCTAGATTGCTTCGGCATTGTGAAGTCCGAAAGCTTTAGTATGGATTGAGCCTGTGAGAAGCCGGAGCAGCCTGTGTGAGATCAAAGCAGCTGAGAGCAGATGATCTGTGCGGTGTTTAAGACGGCTCTGAGGGCCCGCAGACGTGAGCGGACTGCCTGGGACGGGTCACAGGCCTCAGAGGAGGTGATGGATCCCATCAGCCCTGAGGTTGGAGGGATGACAGGTGAGGGGATGATGGGATGGGAGAGAGGTGTCTAATGGTGTGTTCAAGAGGGAGAGGATTCAATGAGCTTTACAGAGTACAGTTTGAGTCCTACCATTTTAAGACCATACATGGTACACACATGACAGGGTAAATACAGTTTACACCACTTAAAGGACGGCAGCTCGACTTGAAATAGGACTATTTCCAGTTGGCTTTGTGGGGGGGAACAATAAAATATGTTTTCTTTGGGCCACAACTGCACATGTGGAGCATTAAAGGGATTCTTATCCTGTGCTTTTTCAGCCGGTCTGTGGAGAACACTTGTCGAACCGGTATTTTGCAAAACTAGTGAAAATTGACAACACCATCGGTTGTGCAGTGGCTGTATGATTTAGAGTTATTTTCCCTCAGAGGTGTTTGGGAAACCCTGATTTCAGCCCTAGTCTGAAACACTCTGTTTTAGCTACTGTCTCTTTAAGGCTCCCTGCCCCACAAACTCCCTTACCTCTGATTGGCCAGCCCTCTGGAGGCCTGTCAGGTCAGAGCTAACCTTTGATGATATTCATAACAGAAAACATTGACATAAAATGTATGACTTTATCAGCCCATCATAATGAGGTACAGCCTGATTTCAAACAGCTCAGATGATCTTCTGGTTGACGTCAACCAAAGATCCTTTGAGCTCCAGGAAAACTTCATAATTTTATCTGCACATTACATTTTTTTTCTGAGTGGTACTTTTTGAAAAGTCACGTTACATCAGTATGATCTATGTGGGACATATCTGTTCAGAGGTTTCACATTTTTTAAAAGAATATGATGATTAGAGTTCCTCTTATCGCTGATCTGATGATCGGTTATTGCAAAAATAATTTTATTAATGATGTATGGTGAGCACTTGATTAAAATCAGAAATTAAATTACAAAAGTAGAGGTAGAATCTCTACAGCCGGGAAGCTTAATGTGTCTGAAATGAACCATGAATATTGTCTTCTCTGCAGATTATAATTCAGCCGTGATCAATATTTTGAGAATCTAATGTGACAATGTAAAAGAGGAAGTCATGAGGTAGAAAAGGATGTATAATCAGCCACAGTGTAGGGGAGAAACCATGCAGAAGAAGTGCCTCATTTTTCACACTTTGCACCTGAAACCATTGTCACAGCGTTGCAGGTGGATGATGAAAGCCACCGCTCAGCTTTCAGGTACTCTCTGAGTCTTTTTGATCTCAGGCCTGAACTCACCTCATTTGCATATAAGAACATCACAGAGTTTCCTACAAGTGCAGACTTTGGTTATTACTGATAATTGTTGATTATCTATCAATGTTTTAATCATTGATTGTCTTTCTATTGTGTTTCTTTTGATGTGGAAGAAAGTAGTTGGTATTTTTCTTTTTCCATGAGAATCTGAATATCAAAATACCACATTAGGCAAATCCAAGTGTGAAGAAAAAGAGCTGCACAGGCTGGAGCGGAGGGAAAATTATGTTAACTGGTTTATTCAAGAAAACAGAGTCAAGTTCACGACAGCAGATTAACCCTAATAAGAGTTAAAGCTGAGCGCAGATGACAGCTCAGCGTGTTAATGGGACTGTAAAGGGCATCAGATCATGTGTCAGCGGCGCAGCTTTACATGGATTAATATGAAGCATTAGTTCATACAAGTGCACATCAGATCATCTAATCATGACGGGTTTCACACAACAACAACGCAAACTGTAATTATCACCATCAACAACCATTAGTGGTGATTTTTCCAGATGTCGCTCATGTTTTCTCATGTTCACTCCACTCAAACAAGCAGCTAATCTCTTCACTGATGATACCATCACTGCACCCGCCTGTATTCTTGGAATAAAAACGTATCCCACGCAGTGTTTTTGTCACATTAAGGAAACCTGTCTCCATGATCTGGATGAATAACAGCACTCACAAAGCCGTGCTGAAGCTGTGTACACTCACGAGACAAAAGGCAGAGACTCTCTCTTTTCTGTTTCCTCTAAAATCGAGCAGGAATGTCAGGAATGTCTCCCCCAGGGCCAGAAATGTGTATTTACAGCGAGTGAAATGACCGGGTCTAATTAGCATTCCTGCTCTCTGTTTGTGCTCAAACGTCCTCCTCTGAATATCTGACTCACTTTGATTTTAGCATGGAAAAAAATCTTGATGATGCTCCGGTGTTAAATCAGTGGGCTTTGTAATCACACTGTAAATGCATGCTTTCTGTCCAAGTCAGAGGATATCATGAGCAGGACACACAAAGTGAAGGAGAACACAAAAGTGCCCTCACAATGACCTGAGTGTCATCCACGACTTTTTCTGTCAAAGAATAAATGTATATCTGTGAATCGTGTGACTTAGAGAGACAGATGAGCAGACATGATTTAAATCAACTTATTATCACTCAGAGGAAATTTAACCCTTGACTGTAACCACCCTGGATCAAAAGTAAATGCAATGCAGAGAGCAAAAAAGAGCAAAAAGCAAAAAAAATAAATAAATAAACATGCAGTTCCCTAAATGTCCACTTGAGGCTGACTGCACATGTGAGTAAATCACTACAGAGCTCCATTTAGCAGGACACCTGGGTTCAAAGGTCAGTTTTGCTGTTTTAATGAGGTTATCATAAAACTTTAAGTCAAAGAACGTGTGAAATTAAAAACATTTGTTTAAAACATACATTTAAAAAAGAAAGATAAATTACGTCTGTATGTAATAAAAATGAAATTCATCAATGTTCTGTGTATCTAAAATTTTGACTGGTCACGTGACTGTGGAGTCCTTCATTTAAGCTGTGACTTGGTTTCACTCCTTTTTAACAAAAGACAAACATGTTCTATACTCCCACCTAACAGGTATGTCCTCAGAATTAAGACAGAGAAAGCAAACCATGCAGAGAACAGACAACATGCATCCGACATGATCCACCAGCCACACATTTACACAAACCACTGGTGCTAACACTCACACACCATTCCTCTCTTAAGGTATTTCAATAAAGAAATACGTTGTGAAAACTTTGATTAGTGCGTGCACATCTCCTTGCAAATTTTAAACCAGTCATAACAAGAGTCACATGACATATTGCTGTGACTTGTCTTTCAGCTGATTTAAGCCAGGGATACACCAGTGCTCTCTCATCTGTCAACAGCTGGAGTCAGGACACAGAGGAGTCCTGTCATTTTCAAATCTAATGATGATACGCCACAGAGTGGATCCAGAGTGAGTTGACATGTTGACTCAAATAGGAATCTATCTGCTCTGGTTCTGGACCAAAAAGGCATCTAACATGTAACATGTAAGCACTAAAGAGCAGGCATTATTCTTTTGATTCAGGTTGATCATCAGTATTAGGCTGAAATGCAGAGGTTCTGTTGTGTTTCGGTCTCCCATTTATACAGAAAAAGTGTCATAGCCAAGCTGAAACAGAAATTTCTCAAAACCGCGTCCAGAGTGGGATTTTTCTTAAACACTGTGGCTGCCAACAACAGCAACAATGACAGACTATCCTGTTGTTCTTATGCTCTGAATCGGCATCTCTTGCACCATTTGTGCATAACTCCCACAGTTATATCACCAACTACAGGCCTGGTGTGCATAGTGAAGTGTTTTCAGTCCCTCAGGGTTTCCATATAAATGCTTTTCCACTGCAGTTTTTTTTGTTTTCAAGTGAAATGTCCAGCAAAAGGGGCCTTAATCTCAACACCTCGTGGCAATCCAAAGCTATGCTGACTTCAGCCTGAGTCTGGAGCAGTTTCAGTTGTAACTGCTGCTCTCTGCTCTAAACTCATGTTTATTCAAATGTACAGCACATCTCCATGTTACAAATGATACCAACAGACATTTTCAACACAGACGTTTCCCTCAGCCTGCTCTGGATCCATCACACTGCTCTCTGTCAGCTGTCACCCAGAACTCTGAAGCTTCACAGGCTTGACTGACTGACAAGGCCACGGCCCCGCCCGCTGTGTCCCCACAGGAAGAGGGACGGACGGAAGGTGTGCGGGAAGGAGACACTCGACAGGGTGGAGTGCAGAGTCATGTCCTCGCTTTGAACCTGTTAACTTCCCAAAAATAACCCCTGGAAGGCGCGAGGCATAAATTACTCTGACTGACGGTTAAATACGGGGGCGATGCTTGTTGATACAGCGCTCTCTTCGCTCGTCTTCATTGAGGAGGATTTTCAGGAACAGACTGAATGGCTCTGGCTCCACAAGCCGAGAATCTGAAGAGGATTTTCACACCCTGTCCATCCCCCCTCCCATCTTATTATTGTTGTCTTTCAGGAACAGGGGGAGGTGACGGGGGGCGGCGACGTGCCAGGGACGCCCCCCTTACCAGACACAGCGAGCGGGTACAAACGCTTGGCACGGGTAGCTAGCAAATTTGCCAACAGCCACTCTGGCAACCGGCAACTCTGAAGGTTCAGAGAGAGGTGAATCATCACTCACCAACAGTAAACACAGAAACACACTGCGTGCTGTACAGTACACACACCGCCGCAAGCTTCCACTGCAAACATCATCAGCTGGGAATTAAGGAACCGAAACAATGCCATCCATGTTTAGAAGGCTATTGATGACATTTGTGGGTTATTTTGAATTAAAGCTCCTGCAAACAAGCTGCTACATGGAAGCTAAGAGAGCACATGTTCAAGTTCTGTCATTCCTATCTGACACAGATGTCTTTTTTTCCTGCTGCCTTCATGCAGATATGGCTGATGTACAAAAGATATGTCAACCAGACTGTCTTCTCTGCAAGCACACATGGCAACTCACAAATCTTAACACACATTTTAGATGCATATTTGAATATAAAGGTTTGTACGTTTTAATCGGGGTTTCAACTTTACTGTTGCCTTAATATGTTTTCTTTGGTCATGCTTGTAGGTAAGAGACAAAAAGATCTGCTGTGACATCTTTTGTGCATTGGCCTCACTACAATATATTATTTATCAAGCGTCATCCAAAACGTCTAAATCGAACAAAAGCTGTTGAGAAGTTTTGTGACTTGAATCATGGTCCTAGAAATTTTCAGCTGCAGTTATAATCTGTGTAACACAGCCCACAAATATGCCAAATTTGTTCTAACATGGTGGCAACAAAAAATGCAACTTGCAGGCCCACCTAAAACATAACCACCCAACCCAGTTTCCCCAGCAAAGGAAAAACAGAACCTCAAGATGCAGAACCTTCATCCATACATTAACTGAGGCGTTTGGTTGACAAAGTAATTTAGAATAAAACTTTTGAATTTGAATTTTTTTAATTAAAATTTTGGTTTAGATTTTATTCAAGTGCAATTTTGCATAACATAGGAGGTTAATTTGGTCTCAAAATAATGTTGACAATGATATTTTATTGTGGCAAAAAATATGTTTGGCAATATACATCGCCCAGCAAGATTTGTTATCATCGCAAGCCAAGGTGTGTGCATGTTTTTGGCTGTCATAAAGGCCGGAAAAAGCTACAGCAAATAAGGAACTTGGCTGAAAAAGAAATCAAAACAATAGTCATGATAAATGGGCCTCCTTACAATCTGCTGTAGTGTGCCTGTCCTTTCACTGTTTTCATGTTTTTACTTGATTTAGTAGTTTAGAAGCATCAAGTAAAGCAGACTTCATTCTGTACATTGTTGAATGGCTCCTTCATTCAGCACATCAACCTCCTTTGCTGTGTCATCCACTTATTCTCGTCTTCTGTTTTTCCTCCCTCTGGTGACTGGTTGGCCATGAACCATGAATCTAAAACTAACATTAAGTAAATATTAGAAATTCATTTTTAAAATTTTTCAACTGTCAATATTTGCTAAGTGGTTTGGAGCTTTTATGACTATTTTCAGGTCAAAGCTTGCACAGAATATCATAACTTCAATATTGCTTCAATCCCTGTTCACGGCTGCTAAAGCGCTGTTGCTGCTTAAAAACAGGAAAGATTTTTCTTTCTCATCTGATATTTTGCCCTTTTTTGGTTGAATTTCAGCTTTGTTGTCATCGCAATCCTTATGGTTTCAACTTAAAATCACAGATGAATAATGACAAAAAAACTACCTCTCTGCTTTCATTTTTCTCATCTCCAGCTTGAGGTCTCATCCCTTGTTTAGGGGTGCAAAAATGAACTACAGCTTTTACCACAGTGTGAACAGGCAGAGGTGAACTGTGCTGCAGAAGTGTTGAACCAATCAGAAACAAGTGTCTATACAGTCAGGTATAGCACGAAGACGAGGTGAAGGAGTCACTTTAAAGTATTAACCATCTCTTTCCTGAAGCAAACATGAATGTGCTTTGGAAAGAAGGGAGAGGGAGTCAGGGCTGAAATCAATCTGTGATCCTCCACCTGTCTGAAATCTTTGATATTTAAAGACCTGCAGGTGTTAGGCAGTTTAATGTTTCACAAACAAATGATCAAACTCTGATAAAGTGTGTTGGACTCCCTAAAATTGGCGAGTTGACTCAGCTCTTTGCAGGAGAACAAACCAAGCAGAGCAGCACGAGTGTTTTCATCCGTTGTTAACAAGACTCCCTTGAAAGTAGTTCATTAAAGCTGCCTCCATTCTGCATATTAAAAGACAGCTAAGTCTCACTGCTGAGTGGGGACTGTGTTTGAACACCAGCGAGGTTGCTTTAATTACCTTCAGGAAAGCATAAAGTGGAGAAAATAAACTCATTTAGGAAGTGAGGGATGCAGGGACAAAGACAAAATTAAAAGCAGAAGAACGATGATTCGTCTCCTCTCTCGTTACAGTCACTTTTACAAGCACTGCGATGCAATTCCACGCCATTAAGTCAAATATAAATCCACACTGAAGAAAGTTTGACAGCAATTTCGCTGTTCTGGAAGAAGCACCAGCTCTTCTCTCTCCTTCATGTGGAGGCAGCAGGAGACATTTGACTGCTGAGGTGAAACCACCAGACAGAAAGAAACCAACTTAACAAAGACTTCTCTTTAACTCTGCTGAAAACTGAAGGACAGTGAAGCCACAAACTCTCTTCATCAGTCTCAGATGATTTATTTGTAACTGATGGTTTAGATCAGGTAGGGCAGTCTTTCTCCCCCTAACAGTTTCCTGCTTATCCATTGGCCCTTGTAAAAAGAAAAGCCAAAAAAGATAACCCAAAAAACCTGGTGCATGTGACCACAGCTTGTTGAATTGTCGCACATATTCTAATTTTTCTGTTGGCATCAGCTGGATAATTTCAAGCCAATGTATTTCCACTAAAAGTTAACTTTCTAAAACAACAGGGTTTGAAGAAACAAATCTGGAGTAAATGACCCCTGTTGTGAACACTGACACTGTTGAGGCAGAATTGATGATTTTGAGATGTCAAAAAGCAAGCTGGAAGTTCTAACCTTCAAAGTTAAAGTCGAACTATTGCTTCAGGAAATAAGGAGTCATACTCAACATGACCTGCTGTTGGAAAGAAGCAAAATAGACCTTAAAAAGACTTTTAGACCAAACCACATTAGAAAGGAGGCAACTAACCTCAAATCAGGCATGAGAAGGTAACTAAAATAGGCCTAACCACTTAAACACAACCTTTAAGGGATGTTATTTCCTGGCATACCTGTAGTAACTTTACATGATTTAAAGTTCAAAAAATGCCCATTTTTCTTACTCCAGCGTTTTTGAAAACCCTTATTTGAACCTTTGTCTGAAACACTTTATTTTAGCTGCTGTCTCTTAAAGGCTAACCCTTTCACAACCCCCCTTCCCTCTGATTGGATTCCCCTGAAAGCCAGAACAAGGGGCAGACCATGATGTTTGAGGCCCACTCCTCCAAAATGTTATGAGCTAGCTAGAAGACCAGTCATTTCAGCATGTCTCTTGAAGAGCTTGTGCCATATTTGGAAAAGAGTATTTCTACAACATATGAATATTTAGAAAATCTGCACACATTTTAGTCTGAACATTCAGAATTGTTACTTTATTTGCATTTTTACCCAACTATAGGACAGCAGAATATCCCCTTAAGAACAAATGGATCTTTAACAGATGCCTGAAATCAAAACAGAGAACTGAACTTTGGCTGGGAAGTAGCTGTGGGACTTTCTGGAAATGCTCACATTAGTGCTAGGGATAAAGACTCCACTTCCCATAAGCCCTTGACCCCCCACTGTCTCAACATGTTTCACTTTGTTTTGGAAAAACGAACATAGTGCATCTTGTTCCTTTAAACTCTACTTTTCTTTGTTCAAGGCAACTTTTCATAGGGTACAATGCTAAGAGGTAATGTATTTATCACCAATAAGCGCCATTGTTTCAAATGTGGCAACAAGCAAATGTTGTGAACTTGGTTTGTATTGTAGCGTAGTACCCAGCTACATTTGGTGCTACTCACAGCCCAGTGCTCTGAGACATGTCTGTAACATGTCACACTAGTAAATCCAGGCTATGTCCTACCAGTGCTCACCTACCAACTCCAACCTCACCGAGCAGAGCAAACATAACCATGCTCTTGATTTTATTGATAGACTCTCAGATTTGAACAGAAAACAGTGCTGATTAACTCATTTTAAGTTGTGGATTATGATCAAAAACTGACCTCAGGATATTAAAAGGACATTATCTTGACTGACTCTACAATAGCATGAATGAAAGCAGACAATAAAGGCTACTTCAGATAGATGTGACCACAACAAAAAGAAGAAAAGCAGTCTTCAATCAGGCACAAACCAAATTCTTCAGGGCTCAACAAACCTGACTAAACTGCAACAATGAGGGAGAACCTTCCTAACCTCAGTTTAAAAAGAGACATTTCAGGGTATCTCAAGACAGACCCTGACTTCATGACTGTGTAAGAAGGGAAAAATCCATGATTAGCCTTAGATAAAGAGGCGACAACATGTCACTTGTCCTCAAGGTACAACTTAAGTGCATTAATTATTTGCTGCAGTTCAAAAAGTGTCGTATTTCAGCTTTCAAAGAACAAGAGATGTGACCTGCTGCGAGTCAGGGAACCCCAGAGCTGTAAGAAGGTGTAAAACAAACACCATGTTCATGTAAATTGTGTTTGACCTCTTAGCGGAATCGAGCGAACGGGGACTGACATGGAGGACAAGTGGTTTACCACAGCAGCAGCAGCAGCAGCAACAAGCCTGGGACAGACACATTACAGAGCCTGAATATGCCACGGCATTGGGTAAGTGAGAGGATTATTCAGATGAGACTGAGAGTGATTTGCATTGCAAATTAAAACAGTATTTAAAGCAGAGTAACATGCCCTTCAAATAACTTCTGCTGCAGAAAAAAATCCCAGTACTCCTCCCTGTTAAAATAGTTATAAGGTGGGAAGTGCAGCACATGAAAGAGTCAGCGATTCAGCACCATCACACTGAATTATCATCGGCTCGGCCTCCACTCTCAGATACGGCAGACTGTGTCATAATCATTTCATGGACAGTTTTGTAAGGGGATTCAACATGTGATTAATTCATTAAAATCACTCTGTGTTCCTCCCGCTGGTTAAATAGCTTAAAGAATCAATAAGCCCTGGTGACGAACTGTGTAGAGTTGACACTTACAGGGAGATGAAGAGACATGAAGTGTGTAGGTGTTTGTTTATTGGACAGAACCAGTGACAGAACAAATAAAAACAAATAACCAACTTTGAGTCCGTGCAATGATTTATGTGTTATTTTTTGGCCTCTATGCCGTTCATCAGAGAGGATGAGACAGGGCAGGAAACAAGGCCATAGGCTGGATTCAAACCCAAGCCACCCACTCAAGGGCAAACGTCATGGGGCGCCACCAAGACCATGAGGCCATCTGCACCCCCTGAACTCTTTTTAAGGATCTATGGACTTAAAATGTAAATACTAAACAAAATATTAACCCCAGTTTCTAATGCACAAGCCCAATATTTGGAGGTTAGAAGAAGTTCAAGTTTATGTTCTGCATTGATCATGAATGCAGTCAGATCCATGCTGAAAGTGGGTCAGTTGTCAGAGTATGGCACTTTAAATGTTTTCTAACTACAATATTGCTCAGCCCAGTCATAAATGTGCCTATTTGTTTGGGGGGGGGTTATATTTATATGTTTATAAGATGCTTATATTTTTGCTGATTCAAGAGGAAACAAGAAGTTGTTTTGTGTGGGACATGCATTATTCTTGCTATCACTTGGTGAACGCATCCTCCTAAATTGGTGGTTTCCTTTCACATCTCAGCTCAACTCAACTGAAACTTTATTTATAAAGCTTTATCAAAACAAAGTGAGTTGACCTAAGTGCAAAAGCAGCACAAATGACAAAAATAAATCATGCAGAAGATACAGTACTAAGATATATTAACCAGTCCAACTATATAATAAAATAAGCCCAATAAATAAATTCACTAGATGTCCACTCAACCTTGTTTTAAATCCAGGGAGAAGAGGTGAGTCTTTAGAGAAGATTTAAAAGCCATAATTGATCCTACAGAGCTGATATACCAGGGCAGGTTGTCAGCTGCCACAAAGACTGAGTCACCTTTGGATTTAGACCTCACTTTGGGGGAGACCAGTGAGGTCTGACTAGACATCTGTGGTGCTAAATATCTTATTTCTAAACTCTTGAGACTGGAGGTCTTCAATAGGGGGTCTGCGGCCTCTAGGTGGTCTGTGACATTTATGGTTGGAAAGCAATTTTTTTGTACTTTCAAATAATGGATAGCTGGTTTGTTTGTGCATGTTAGTGGTACTTGTGAGCCATCAGTTTTGTTTCCACATTTATGTCAAAAATAAACATGCCAATCTGACTAACTTCTTTACTTAAAACATGATATTTTGGGGGTCCCTGCTTCATCTCCTCATTAGTTAAGGGGTCCTGCATATGAAAAATGTTGAAGACTCCTGCTTAAGATTATTGTCTGTGACAGACACTGTTCATTTTACCAGTTGTCAACAGAGGGATTTGATTTGACTCCTGTGTTTTGGCCAATCAGAATCAAGTACTAAGCACAGCTTTGAAATGAATAATTAGGACAAATTAAGTCATGACTGTGTCGCCTCCAAAATCAAATTTCTCCAGTTAATGGACAACATAGATCACTGTTACACTGCAAAAAATGCAATCTAAGCAAGTGGGTTTTTCTCTTTTTCTTTTTGGAAATCCTCTTATTTTACTTAATATGAGCCTCATTAAACTGACAGGTCCAGATAAATTTCTTATTCAAAGATATTAAAGAAGATGAAAACTGATGCTTGATCTACTTAAAATCTATATACTTGATTTTAGCTCTTCACTACACCATCTAAAACTTCAAATAATGGTACAGAAATTAGCGTATTTGATTACCTTTTCAGGCATCATTTGTTGCATTTTTCCTTTAAAAGTTTCTCTTTCACAGATCTGACAACTTCATTACTTTATCTTAAACAGAATAGAAAAAAAATGAGCCTGAAATGATGCAGTTGTAAATTTTTGCACTTTCACCTACATATTGTGAGCTTTTTCTTTTTTTCGCCCCAGATGTATTTCACTTCCCACAATCCTCCTGATGTATCTGCTCTGTTGTAATGTGTTCCTCTACCTCTCTTTGCGCTTTCAAAGTATTTCAGTAAATAATTGATGATGAGGACAGCACCTATAATAATCGACAAACCCTGTCATGTTTTCTGCCAAAACAGCGCAAACACATCGGTTTAATCTAGAATAGTTTAATTTCAGATGAAGAGGACATTCAAAGTCGTCTGTTTTCCTCTTTTGTTTCGACCCCACCCAGTTCTCCCTCCATTGTCACGGCCGACAGCTCCTTATCTGTCTAATGAAGCATGGCAAACACACTGATGCAATTTTTACATAAGGTTCATGGTAACAAATCAGTATGCCAGTTAGGTTCAGTCTTCCACTGAACAAGATATCTTTCATTCATTATTGATGTTGTGTGAGAGCAGCTTTCCCCTGAAGGCACACTAGGATTCCCAGAGCCAGACTTGGCATCAAAGGCTTCTCTATAATCTTGTCTTCTCTTTTCCCACCCCTCCACTCTCTGACTCTCCACATTACATGGTCCATCTTATTCATTTACCGCTCCCCTCGCCATACGTGTTTAATTATGCTATCACTTGTAGTAGATAACGTGATAGCAGGGATGAACAGTGCACCAGCTGCTATTTATGATATCTTTATTTAGAGGCTTCATTTACATGTGTAGGGCATTGATTTTGCCTGGATAAATTTGACTGTATACTACATGTTTTTGTATCTGTGTTAGCTCATTAATGCAGTGTGCCTGTTCAGGTGTGGTGTAGCTTAATTGGGAAGGTAAGCTAATGCACCTGCCAGGCTCCAGTTTGCATCTCAACTCTAAGACCCTGTAGTCTCAGGCACACTATGTACTTTAAGGTTCTGCTGCAGAAAAGTTGTTTCAAAAACTAAATTCTTATCTCCAGGTCAAGTACGAAGTGACAATACCAAACAGGAACAGTGTGGTGCTCACAGGGGGCGTGATGTCACAGAAAACTAACAGAATGTGAGCACTTTGAGTTTTTCTTAAAATATATTTCAGTTTCTTCCACAATTTAATGGGCTCTGACAGTTCTCAATGCCTGCGTCTTTCATGGAACTAAAAAAAAGAGGCCCTAACACTTAACTAGGGAAGTAACAGAAGCACACGCTCATAAACTATGTCAGAGGGGGGAAATGTCATTTGAAGGTGGATGAGGATTAACAGTGTTTTCTCTGAATGAAAACCATTGTATTCAGGTTAAATGAACACAGTGGTGATCACCAAGCGATGAGCTCCAACTGTGAGACATGAGGCCACATGTAAAAAACTGCAGTTCACTGACTGTCCACTTGGGGCTGCAGAAAGACTGCAAACCACATAGACACCAAGTCAAAGAATCAGGATTTAGCAGCATCAATAAACATTACAGCCTGATTCAAAAACAGTTCACGCCTCCATCAGCACACACTGTATCTTTTCTGTATTTCTTAGGAGTTCCTCTCTATGTGTAAAAAAAAAGCCTGAGGTTTAAACTTTATATCATTCCTTATTCAAACTTCAAGTTTTTTGTACCATTCAGTTTAAACCCTGCAGACTTCAGTCTTTTGACTTACGGTCAAACAAGAGTCAGAACAAGCCAGCATCCACTCAGAAAAAGGTATTGTGGTTTGAAATGAGAAGTGGTCAACCACTTTGTCCAGGCTGACAGATCAGAGCATTTACTGAGTAGATGTAAAATACAAATATTCATGTCTCCCTCAGGAGGAGTTTTATTGCTGGGTGATCCTCTGAGAATTCATCCAGCTCTATCCTGACGTTTATTGGTTTAGGATTTTTTATGGAACTTAATAAAGTCAGAGGGTTATTTCTGACTTAATATGTAAAATGATTCTTTAAGTTTCTGTTTGTACTTTTTACTTTCATGAATAGGTACTGTTACAGGTGACATGTCCAAGAAGGGTATTGACCTTTTTTCCCCTGCATAAACAAATCTTAACTTTCTCTTGGCTTGGAAGAAAATCTTGTTTCTCAGTTGGACAAATAACGTCAATGTTTCTCACTGACAAACATGGATGTGACAGCTCTACTAGTTTATGGCCCCACTCCCAAAAGCAAGGCATCAGCAAAGCCCCATAGCTGACCTTCACAGTCAGTCGTAACATCTCCAGATCATTCCTTTACATCAACGTCAGAAACAGCTGTAAACATGGAGTCCTCCCTCATTTGGAGCAATTGAAGTCAATCTCATTCTGACGTTACATTAGATTTAATGACACCCCAGCTCCTGCTTCTCATCCTGGAGGTGTAGAGGGGAGAAGTTGAGTTCTCAGAGGTGTTAGTTAAGATGCAGCAGCAGGCGGAGCAGGCCTGAGCTGTCACTCCCTCACAGACTGTCGGTCTCAGTGGAAACACTACGAGATGGAGCGGCTGTCTCAATGAACTCCACTGAAACTGAACAGGAAATGAAATGATATTGAGGAACGAAAGAGATGAAGATGTTTGTAACTCATCTCTGTGGATTGTATGAGCAGATGTCACTCAATTAAACTGTGAACAAATGTCCAGCAGGTTTTCAGTGGGCAGGTGAATGTCCTGAGACTGATTTTCTCCAATAAAAATCCATAATAGTTGAAAAGTTCATCTCTTCACCATCTCTAAATTGATCCACATCTGAAAGGACTATCTGTCTTTCACTACTGGTAAAGCACAGGCTACACAGTTAACAATGATGATTCCATCTGTTGGAAAAAGCTCCCCCCATGGCACCAACAAGGTCGTCCAGTCACTGATCAAGTTTCTCAATTACAGCAATCCCATTTGTTTTGGAAAAGACTTAACAGGAATCAGAAAAACATTGCATTCTCTATGTTTTTCTGACCCTACCTCTGAGTCTTTCTTAATGCCAAGAGTCTAAAAAGTGAGGTGAAATTTGAAAACAGTGAAACTTTACAAAGTGAAGTTCTCTAAATTCCCCAAACCTAATGAAAACACATCAGTCCACAGATTGATTCTAGACAAAGGGGAAAAATGGATGATATCTACTTTTTGTACCTTACTTTTAGTGTTTTGTAAAATATTTAGACACATTCATATGGGCCATGAGAAATCTGTATTTGCACAATCATGTCAATAATGTTTCTTTATATAAACCATCACATCAAGTCTGTTCAGATTTGAATAAAGTCATTTAACATCATCAAAGAAGTGTCATTATGATTCGTGAATACCACAACAACAAGCATTAAATTCAGCTTATCTCAAACAAACAATGGAGAGATGGTTTTAAAAACTGTTATGGTATAAAGAGACATTTTTGTAAATGCTTCTGAATTCTTTTTTTTTGTCAGGGTACCAAAGCAAAATGTGCCCAATTATCTATTCAACAACTATAGAAGAACTTTAAAGTCTTTTTTTCTCTTTTTTGTGGCTCTCTTAGCTTCTCTGAACACAACATTTACTTGTGATTATTGTTTAGACTGTATTAATGTTTTGGACATGATTGACATCCCAGAAAGCTGTGTACAGAAGATATCAGCTATATTTCTAATTAAAAAAAGCATGAGTCTTTGATAGACAGAAAAATTCCAAATACCTTGTCAAAGTCATGAAATTAAGAGTATAACTTTTGTGTTAAGAAGTCACAATTATGACCAAAAAAAATCTAAACTGTGAGTTGGTAAGACAGTAAATGATGTGACATCCCACAAATATATTAAGTCACTTTCTTTGCCATATTTTCACTCCATAACTTTGCATTCTTGATGTCATAACTTTAACTTTTTACTGAACAAGAAAATGATCCAAAGTGATACACATCATTTATTTTTTCTTAGAAAGCTCCAACATGAACTAAAAGGCCGTGCATGCTCAAGTGGAGAGTGGTGACCCTTGTTGTACTGTTGCCATCACTACCACTGCTGAATGAGCTGTCAGATCTGAGGCACATGTGATTTACGCCGAGACAGCAACAAACAGGTACAGTAACATCTCTCAGACAAACCACACACAGAACTACGACTTTGGGATTTTGGAAAAGAAAAAATCAAATCATCAACTGACTTCAGAGCAAAAGCAGAGAGTAACACAGACATGTAGTGTGGTCTGGGATGCCAGTTTGGCCTCAGGTCTAACCTGCGGCCCCTTTCCTGCTCATCATTCCCCTGCCCTCCCCTTCTCTGTCTCTCTCCCCCGGCATCCTGCTCATTCACTGTCTGATCCTCCTGTGGTTAAAGTAGGATTTTTTTTCTGTTTGGTTGAGTAGAGGTCATATGTTGTCCAAAAAATAATTCTCCAGTACAGATACTCAAAAGATTTTACCTTAGAACAGTATTTAAGTATCATTACTCATTTAAGATAAGATACAATTACTGATCCAAAGGGAGGTGAAGACATGTTTAGTAGCAGTGATTTATTGCATTTATTGCAAAATGTGACATGGATTGGTATGATAAGAAGCAATAAAAAAAAGAAATATTATAAGGTGGAATGTAAGGCAGTAATAGTCTAAGGCAGGCATGTCCATAGGAAGGCCCAGGGGCCGAGCATGGTTAAAGGTCCATTTTCATACAGCCCCTAAGCTTTCATCTTGAAACGGATTAAATACTACACTGAGTTTAATCATGTTCTACATAAGGTGAAGATTTATCTGGTAACGTCTCTCTAAACTATATTTGAACTGTCCATAGGCTACTTGTTTCAAGCTAAAGCTCAGCAGAGACTCAACAACTCTAACAGCTGATGTCTTAAAAGGAATGTTTTTATCAGTATGTGAAAATGTTTCATTAACATCCAGAGCTAAAAAAAAATGAGAGGACACAAGACAAGATGGTAGTTATGAAAGGTTGCAGAAAGGACAACAAATGGTGCATAAAATGGTTCAGAGTACAAGATCAGAAATATCTAGGTCTAAAAATGTTGTTGGCAAGTCAAAAAGTCTGAAAAATAATCCAGATTAAATCCAGATCCTGATCCTGCCATAAAAACAACCTGACATTTTCCTTGGTCAGAGGCAGCATTTGCTAATGTTTATGCTTGAAACACTGCAGATAACTGACCACTTATTATTTGGTATCAAGCAGGGATGCACAATATAATGCTTCAGTATCGTCACTGAATCATGTGCATGCACATTATTCAGATCACAAGGTATTTCGATATATGTGAAGCTTTCAGTTCAGTGTCTGTAGCCCATCAATCACATTACTAATAGATGGAAATGAGCATCAATATATATATATATATATATATATATATATATATATATATATATATATATATATATATATATATATATATATATATATAGAGTTGATCACATAACATGCAATAACTCCCACACTCATAGCACTTTCTTAGCACTCTGTCATCTCTACTGCTGTTATCAGGGTCAGGCAGAGTTACGTGAGTGGCCGAGTGACTTAGAGAGAGAGAGAGAGAGCATAAATTTTGAAAATCTGACAGTTTGCTCACAGTTAATTTCACATAAGGCGCTTCGTTTAACACGTTCAGGGTTAGAGGAAGCAGCTTGCAGATCTGAGCGCTCAGCTTTGTCTGAGAGTCTGTCATCATTTCAGGGAGAGTCAGAAGTTACCTGAACAGAGTGGAGCAGTAAGTTTTGAAAAATATCAATCTATATATCAAAGGAAACAAAATCATTGCAATATCATTTTTTCCAAATATTGTGAAGCCTGAGTATCAAGTGAAACCTGAGAGACAGGTGAGGTTTGAGTTCATCAGTCTTTCATGGTGGAACAAGGATCTTCAAGCACACTTAGCGACTGATATCTACAGGAACCACTTATAGAAAGTCATTGAATGCAGTATTAATATGTTACTTCATGGTTAATAAATGTTTCAGTAAGAGCTGCTGGACTTCATCTTCATTGAAACAAGAGTGACCCTCTTTGAAAAATGCTTGAACGCTCCCAAAGTCAGGGGCAAATGCTGGTAAAAATAAAAACAATAAACCCTGACAGCAGCTCTGAAGTTTAGCTTTTGCTCAGTTTATGCAATATTTGTAGCAGTGAAACACTCTGCTCATTATCCCCATTTGTCAGGATTTCCTCAGTGCAGCAGTATCCATGTATTTTTTCTTTGTCTGCTCATTGATATTTTCCTAAACACACTGTTGAACAGACCAGAGTTTAATGCATTTAACTCAAGAAACAACAAAATATGGCTCAGTGTTTGAATACTCAAATCTATCAAAGTAGAATTAGTGAAAGTTTTTCAGTGCTCGCGTGACCTAAAGTGATAATCATTGGCTGACTAGTAACCTAATTATTTGTATCTCTCACTCAATTAATCAAATTACCTTCAAAGAGCTGACGCAGAGTGAAAATCCAGCCTTGAAAGCATCTAAACAGCCTCCCCAAAACTGGAGCATCAGACTAACCTCAAAGTGCACTTTGCTTTAAACACACCAGCACACAAATTGGGATTCAACACTTCTTCCTCCAACACGGTGGAGTCATTTGAAGCCGATCCTCTCTGACAGAGCAGTGAGGAAAATTCCTGCACAGTAATAAGGTTGAATCTGTTTTTTCTTCTTCATCCTCAGAAGACTTAAATGGGATGAGACAGAGAAGCAACAGTGATGTCTTTGAAACTTCGCTGAGCAGCTCGGACTGCAGCGAGCTGCCCTTCTGAATGTCACCCTGCAGCCGCTGATAGATCTCCTCTTATCCCTGAGAGCATTTTGCCACCTACTGACTGTTGGAGGGAATCACATGACTAATCACAGCTCACGTGCATGCAGAGGGTGCAAGTTTGGGTGAAAAAAAAACATGGAAAAAACTAACATTTCTCCACATTGCACAATGAGAAAATAAGACATCTAGGCAGCTTGTGAGTAATGTAAATCCAGAGAAAATGAAAATGTATGGAATAATTAAAAAGCTTTGATTTGGGGCAAAAGGCTGGACATGAAAGCATTGAAGAAACACTGATCGCTGTTGGAATTAAGCACATTATTAATGTAGGCTCACTCCAGGCTATTGCATCTCCGAGGTTCATCCTTTGATATCTTCCAGAGTCATTAATATTGCATAGTGTAGCTGAAGTCTTAATCACCACATCCACCAGTGTATAAAGCATTACTTTTTCATCTGAAGGGAGAGGATTTCTCACAGAGAGAAGTTGCAGACACTATCAAACCACAAACTGCCATTGACTTTGAAATCCCCGCTGACAGCGTGTCATTCTGTCATGGCTCCGTTTCCCCCTGATGGCATTTCACAGAGGACAATGCTGCGGTGTGCATACAAGTGGGTTAATTAAAAGATTCAGAAGTCAATCAGAGAACATTAACATACTGGAGAGTGGTTTCAATGCTCAGGGTTCAGCGCAAGAAAACATCAAAGGGTTTAAACTGCAGGCATGAAAGGCATGGGAAATGAGCTTTTCAAAAGGAGGAGAGGCTGAGCTGGAGCCTGCAGCAGGAGAGGAGCCTCACTCTGACTCCCAGGTACAGTCTGAGCCTCACACACACCCCACTGACTGCACAAGGAGGGAGGGGGAGGCAGAGGGTGAGGAGGAGCTCAAACAATCATGTCTGGTGTGTTTTTTTTTTAATTATTTGTGGGTCACGTTCGATTACTGATTCTTGTACACTCAGCTCTTATTAAGTCACTGCTTCTGGGTGTTTTGAATGTATGTTCAGTGCATCAAAGCACTTCCTCTCACTTAAACATCAATCACTTTTTCAAAAATAAAACAACAGACAAAAAGAAATTGTACTTGCTGCTCTGCTGAGAAGTGAAGAAGGAAATCTGTAAAGAATACCCTGATGTGCAATTAAATGTCAAATATGCATGCTGGCACAGCTTTATAGAACAAAAGTCACAAATTCATCCCTGTTCTGAACTTAACTCTTGCACAATTCAGTCCCTAATTGCAACAGGTAAGAGTCATCACCTTCACAATAACCTCCAGCATCGTCATCATCATCACCATCAGCAACGCACCACCTTCATCCCTGATGACCAAATCAGCATCACCACAAAAAAAAAAAAAAAACACCAAGCAGCGGGTAAAGCGTGCTGTGACAGAAGTTGCGTCGGTGTTTGTGTGTCCGCTGTCCAGAGCTCTGCCTCTTCCTCCCAAACGCACCAAAACAAACCCGCCAGGCGCGTGGATGCGAGCAGCCACGCGTCCTTCTCTGACCCACTTCACCCGTAGATACTGAGCTCTGCGAATGATGCACTGCAGCTTATTTCAGTCTAACTTGTCTTTTTGATCACTCAGGTATCAAAGGAACAGAGAGTGACCTGCAGCACACGGTCATGACAGCGCGGACAAACTTACCCGCATCCCGCAGCTGCTCCGGACATCCTTATCTCAAACTTGTATCCACAGTTGAAGCCCCCCTCGCCCCCGCAGGTTAACCTTTGCCTCGGAGCAGCCCAGCGAAGCGAAGAGCCGCCGGTATTTCCTCGTGGGGAGGAGAGGTGAAGTCCTTTTGGCACAGGGTAACCGACCCGACGCGCGCAGTCGCTGCTCTCAGACGGAGCGCTTTATTATTTCTAAGGCGCGCGCTGCCGCAACACGGCTATACGGGGTCTAACCCAGCGTGAGGGGAGCGCTCGTTAGACTGACACTGTTCACCACATGACACCAGCATTTAGGTGGCGCTTACCCACACTACACAGTTCATCTTCGGCGGGGCAGCACTCCAGAAATCATTCTGACAGGCGCGGGGACTGTGAGCTGGATTGGCTTTGAGATGTGGGGGATTGAGAACATCTTTTTGGAAAGGAAACACAGACTTGGCAGAAAATGTAAAGATTCTGTGACAAATCCAAAGGAGGTTCTTTGAATTTTGGGCACAATGGTGATCTGAAAAGTAGAGCTTTATATAAAATGTAAATTTAGCCTTTTAGGTTGGTATTCTTTTTATTGATATGTGAAATGTTTTTTAATGTGACTTTGGTCATTTTCAGCTTTATCAAACATCTGCCTGGAATCAAGTGAGAATTTTATGGGAAAATCAGTTCTTTACTTGCACTCAGTTTAACAGACATGCCCCATATCTACTAAGAGCTCTTTTAATGTATGGAAAAGTCAAAAAAAAAAAAAACTCATTAAGTGAGTTCATTTTTCAATCTAAATCAGGTATCAGACATTTATTCTCATCCTTTTGTTGGATTTTGGATCTTGCAACCTTGCCAGGTCAGAGAGATGCTGTCAGTTTATGTGACCTCTGACCTCCAGGTCCAACATGTTAGCTACAGATAAGGCACCATTTGAATCCCATTAAGGAGTAATTTGGAAAAGTGAGGGATGACAGTACAGGGACCTAAATCTAGATCAGTACTCTGCAAAAAGACAGTCAGGTAAGCTCCAGGATGTTTTCAAAGGAATATAGAAGAAATGTAAGCAGCTCAAAAAAGGGAAAATAGATTAAAATTCAGATAATTGTCTCAGGAAGATTTCTTGCCATAATCAGAACAGAGCTGTTTGATCACGCTGCAAAAATTTCAATAAATAACTGTTAAATTACTAGCAGCAGGTTTACCAGTATTTCACTATTATTGTACAGTCAAATGATTAAATGAAAAACTTAAAAAAACACAAAAATTAAACCAAAATATTCCGATAAAAATTAAGCTCAAATGCATAAGATCAACAGAAATTTACATTAAGAGTTCCACAGGAAAACACCATTATTTTTCTGGTATCTTAAACAGGCGGTCTGCGCCATGAAGCGTAGACAGTTAATCTATAATGTAGCACAGAAAGCTTGTCCCAGTCACACAACATACCAATGTCCAGCAGGGCCGATGACTGTTAGGTTACAAATATCAAACGCATCCTGTGCTTAACAGTAAAGCTGTAGCTTTGCTCATAAAGTGTGAGGGGCTTAAGTGTGAGGGAAAATTAGGAAACAAAGTAATGGAGGACAAAGTGACCAGTGACAGTTTGTTGCAAAACAGAAAAATTAATGCAACTATGAGTAAAGAAGGAACTGGTGGAGCAGCACAATGCAACATGTGAATTGAAAAATGGATAATATTGCTATAAAAGGGCCATGTAGAAAAAAACTATGCTTTTACAGTATATTATATCCTGTTTGTAAGAACCTATGCCTGTTCATTGTCAGGATGGAGTTGGGCAACAATCGGACTTCCAACTCCACTGTCCTTTCAAGTATATGATCTCACCTTCTTGTTCCCAAAATGCAATGCAAAAATACTTGTACTTACTGTCTTCTTTCTTTTAAGCAACAGTACAGTAAAGTATTGCTTGACACCATTATAACACATGGGTTGTTCATGTTTTGTATGAACATCCAGCATTTGAAAAGTTTTCAAAAGCAAAAAAAAAAAAAAAAAAAAAATCACTTTTCATAATTAATTAATTATTTATCCTAAGTAGGAAAAGGTACCTGATCTGTGCCTATTGAATACTCTTTCAGATCTTCCAGTGTGGCTCTAATCAAGACAAATGTAAGTCACAGGCAGGCCCAGTACAGAGGCAGCTATGGCCCCCTTGATCCATGATTAGCCACACCAGGGGCCAGCACAAAATCCCAAACTCTGATTGGCTTCTCACCCTGAGGTGAGACTTCTGTTGCAGCAGGCTGCTGGAAATTTCCGGCATTTTATTTTGGTGTACAAAAACTACAGAAACAGACTAATGACACATTTGGAAAAGGTAAATAAATGCCATTCATTCATGCATGTACAGACATATTGCACATGCCCAAGTCCCAGTTTTTAAATTTTAAACATGCCCCTAGTTTAGGAATCATAAAACAGTGAAACTGAACACCTGTGTGTATTTTATGGGACAGTGGTAACAGAATTCAGGGGGAAGGTGGCACCATTATGAGACCTGCTGCCTGTGTTCCTGGCACACATGCCCAGATTCACAAGGGGAAAGAGAGATAGAGACACCTGTTGAGTCTCATGGGTAAGTCATGAGGCAATGAAAGAGTTAACTGGAAAGGCGTGATCATAGACAGACAGAGGTCGTATAGAGGTCAATAAGAGGTCAAGGAGAGGTCAGAGGGTGCCTTGACACAGTTATGGGATCTGCAGCTGGATGTCGTGATAAAGCTTCATCAAGAATAATATGAAAGGTCAGCTCTGTCCCATGTGTTCGACTTACCTGCAAGTCATCTGCACTCTCAGATGCATTAGATATTTCGCAGAGAGAAAGAATGCATCAACCTTACGTCAATATTACGTCAACATTGGATTTGGTATACACTGACCTAGTTACTGAGCCTCGCAGAGACTGCATAGAGCTCCAGTTTCCCACCAACAATATCACTTCTTATTGATGCCTGGAGGAAATGTATATGACAACCAATACATTTTTTATGTAACGATGTGAAGACAAGGATGTTTAAATAGCTTTTTCTTTCTTTCACCCACACAGAGGATGGCACATTTAACGAAGGCTGTGAAGATTAGCTGCCACTCTGATATAATTACATAATGAGCTGTAGTTTAGTGTCCCACAAACATGATCTGTCTGTACTCTGAGGCAGTGTCTAGACTTGTTTTCACCCCTGTTACTGAGAACACAACTCACACACAGTGCAACTTTCTATTGCCCTACTAACAAAGATGTTGACCCATCTTTATCTACTTATTTTTGACTGATTTGACATAAGATGTTGAGTCTGCATGAGGGGGTTTTAGTACAGGTAGTGATCTCAATCTGTACTCTAAGCAGCACTGACTAATCATGCATCAACAGACTTTGGTGCATGTAGGAGCAAAAGCAAAGCATTAAAATGTTAAGACGCCCTCACTCCCATCAACTGGAATCTGGATGACAATTGTACAACTGTACAAAATCATATCAGTGCAAAAGAGAAGCTAACTATCTGCTCTAAATCAACAACTTGAGCTTCTCTGTGGTTTGACACTTCATCCTGCAAAACAAGCGCAAGATGTTTAGATTTCTAATATTCATTAAAAAAATGAAGCGAGCAAACATTTTTAGAGACACTTTTTCTTTCTTCTTCATTTATGATTTCACTTGCACGTGTGAGCATTGTCAAGTGAAGTTTATCAAATACAAAAAGAGATCCTCTTTTACTGATAATCACCTATTTTTTTTCTATATTAAGTTCTCATGAAGTTTTCAGTATTTCCTGAGGCTAACAAGGTAAACTTATGATTGAACCGTGATGCAATTATGTTTCTTTTGCTGTTTGTTACTTCTGTTGGAGCTATTTCCTATTTGACCTACAACACAATAGCATATATTTACAGAACATCCTCATTCTTTTGGTTTCCAGTAACAGCCAATCAAATTATATAATTTGGTGCATTTTATCATGGGAAACAGCATATATTAATCAGAATTAATATTGTGTTATTCTTAGTGCAGCCCTCTGACACAATTCACATTTCTCATGTGGCCCCTTATAAAAATGAACTGCTCACCCCTGCACTCAACGCTCATCAGCTTGCACAGAGTAGATCGAGCAATACACAACATTACAGATACAATATTAAAACATGAGGCAAATTTTCAGAATAAAACCCTCTTCCTTGATCATAAGTTTTTTTTTACTTAGCAACAAAACAACTGTCAAAATGGGGCAGAGCTAAGTCTGGGGGCCAAAAATGACAACACAAATGGGCTCTGAAACACAGTCAGTAAGTGTTAGAGAACAAGAGCATCCAATGGGAAATTACAATGGGGTGAAGAGAACAAACTGATCCAGTGGGCATCCTGCACAAGTCTGGGAGCCACTACATTTTGGGGAAACCAGGGAAAGGGCTGTGCATCTTAAATGCATTTGAGGGACCTTTTTTTCAAGTCAACATATCCTCAAAAGCTTCTAGCTAAGATTTCTGTCCCACTGTTATCATAAATAGGATCATCTGATTGTTTTTGAAATGCATGCAGAATAAATTGTTTAAGTAGCATTAACATTAAAGATGGCATGTGTTGAGAGATTATTAATGACTGATCTCATTTTTATTTAGTTTTAATGGTGTGAGGCCTTTAAGCTTTAATGGCTCTTCTCTGCTCATGAACATTCAGTCATTAGTCTGTTTTCTGTTCTCTGCCCTCCCTTGTTCTCGTGCTGTTACTCCAGCTGTGTAGAGCACCTTAAGATATTGCGCTGCTTCCTGTTTGATGTTTAATGCCTTTCACACTCCCCCCTCTTCAGCCCATTCAGTGGCAAAAGATGATGTTGTTATCAGCAGCGAGGGCTGAGTGTGCATTTCTCTTCCTGAAGATATCATCAGACCACCACCACCCCCCCACCCCACGGACAGCCACAGAAAGGAAAGAGCGATGGCAGCGGACAGCCAGGAAACTCCTCTTTTTGACACCGTATCAACTCGGCACTCCTTATCGCTCCCATTTGCTGCTGAGCCAGACGATTACCGGAGTGGCTTTATTCACACAGCCTCGACACTCAATTAGTCTCCCACACCCACTTGCTCTGTGAGCTCTCAGCGGCCCGGACCCACGGTCGCATGCAGGAGCAGGGCAATGCAGATGAGCTGATCCACATCAACAGATCGAAGCTCGCTGTGTTTTAAGGAAAATCCACTCCTGACCTTGTGTGCCAGATAACGATTTTTAGTGCAGGGAGAAAGGAAAGAAACATTAGTTTATAAGTGCTTCAGTGTTTGCTCTTTTAATTTATCTCTGTAAGAAGTGTTTAAAGAAATAAAAATGTCAACAGCCTCTGTGGCCTCTGAAAGTGATGAACTTCCCGCTCATTTGTCAACAGGGTAAAAACAGATGGACAAAAGGACATACAGAAAAAAGAAATACAGGCAGAGATAGACAGAGACCTGAGGGTTAAATTCAGCTATGGCTCTTTTGAATGCCAAGTCAGCTGCAGTGAATATTCTCCCGCAAAGCTGTACCTAGATATCCCAGAAAAAGCTACCAGGGCTTGGATCATGATCAGTAAATCTTAAGACACCCTCAGCATTGTTGCACTATTTAGCAATGAAAAGACAAACTGAAGACATCACAAGCTATACCAACCAATTCAAAAACACTGGTCTTTACCACCCATATAAAAGTGTTTACACCCTGGTTCACAAAATGTTTCAGTCTGAATAGGTTGTTTCTCTATCTGTACACACAGTACAGGGTGAAGTTTTCCACAACTTATTTCTAAAGTGTTAGACCAGGGAGTTTTGCCACATTAGGGTTTTGCTGCCTTGACTGACAGGAGAGAACCCTGTAGCGGTCTGCAGAGACACCAAAGGCTCGCTGATTTTAGCTTTTTCAATGTGGCACCTGCAGGCCAGGGCTTGGAAACTGTATCAGAGGAAAATAGCCAGCAGCTCTGACCTCAGTTTTGATGAAAAGTTTTGAGAAACTGGTTAGGTCTGGGATCCTGAGCCAAACTGGACCAAAAACAGTTTATACACAGGCCTCTCGGAGGGGCAGAGGATGCTACATCGTCTCTACTGAACGTGCTTTAAAGATGTCTGAATGGTAAAGAGACTCATTCTAGACTGTGGACTGCTCCACTGATTTGAAAAAAGTCCAACCCCAAATTTTAGCTAGAAAGCTTTGATCAGTTCAATCAAAATTACAAGCTTTGGAATTTTTAACTGAAAAGTTGCTGTCCAAACTCTGTTGGATCACAAGTGCTCATCTACAGGCTTCCCACAGGGGTGCGTGCTTTCCCTATTGCCCATTATTCTTTACAAAAATGTGTAAGAGCAGATGAAACTACAGGACAGTAATGAAATATACAGGCAATACTGAACTTAGAGGATACAATCATGATAGTGTTGAGCATTTCATAAATGAATCATTCAAAACTAAAGAATCACCTTACTGACTCATTCACTGACTCAGTACAAAGCTCCAAGTCCCACTCACAACACAAGAGTAACACTCCTTAGCTCACAGTAAACAGCATGGCGCAACTCACAGTACAATAAAAATCACTGACATTTTAATTATGTTTGGTGGTACTTGAGTACTTCTTTAATTATGTTTCAATGTTTCAATAGTGTGTCCATTCTGACTGTTGTGTAGGATTTTGTGTTATTGTTTTTTGACTAAATGTCAGAGTAAGTGTCATCATACTCTTGCTACACAACAAGAACTTGCTTTACCGAACCTAACATGACCTTGCCTAGCCTTACCCAACATAAGATAACAAACCTATCTTAAACTTACCCAACCTAATCAAGCTAACTAAACCTAACCTAACCTAACCTTACCTAGCCTTACCCTAACCAACCCAACCTAATCAAACCTAACTAAACACCACCTAACCTAATAAAACCTTACTAAACCTTACCTAACCTAACCTAACCCAACCTAATCAGACCTAACTAAAACTAACCTAGCCTTACCCAACCCAACATAACACAACATAACATGACATGACACAACACAACACAACATAACAAAACCATAACGTAACGTAACGTAACCTTGCCTAACCTAACCCAACTTTAACTTACCTAACATAACCTAGCCTGACTAACCCAAATCAAATCAGTCCCAGAGACTACTTCCATAAATCACACAGTCTGTGGTCCCACTCCATCACGGTAAATGCCTTTTTTAGTTAGTTATGTGTTATTAGACCTCCTTCTGATATGTTACCCTGCTATGTCACATACTACAACACTGGACAAACAAGTTAGCGAATGACCAACTGGTTGTATGCTGAACAGTGAAAACATAGACATCTTAACAATTCTGCATCTTTGGTACATACTCTGCTTTTAACTTCTGACGTGAGATTGCACACCATCACGTATATATAAGAGTACTTATATATATGTGGTGGCAGATATCAACAATGTCTTCCCTC
This sequence comes from Thalassoma bifasciatum, assembly GCA_008086565.1. Taxonomy (NCBI): domain Eukaryota; kingdom Metazoa; phylum Chordata; class Actinopteri; order Labriformes; family Labridae; genus Thalassoma; species Thalassoma bifasciatum. The sequence continues at coordinate 151,234 of RPOG01000624.1, forward strand.
TTTGCATGTATGCTTTTTTGATCAGACAAAGACAAGAGATACATGGCTGCTTTACCTTAGAGCATCAGTCCAACTTTTGTCCAAGTACAATTTCAGTTGGACTATCATGTTAACATATCTCTTGGAAGTCCAATTTTAGTTCCAGTGATGTATTGAATCCAGAGTTTTAGCATCATATTGAAGCAATGAGTGTGAAATTTTTAGCGAGACTACCTGCAAACTAAAAAAGTTGGTTCTTTGTTCAGTAAGCCAAGAAATGATGGAAAAAAGTGCTTCTTTAGAAACAGGAAGAAAAGATAAATCTCCCTGATCTACACAGGTTACCGTCAGTTTGATTTCAGCTGCTGAATTTCATCTGCATGAAGTCTGTCACAGAGGCCTCAGCTGACCTCCTCAGATTAATAATCCAGATCTAAATCCCTCCTGCTCAGACAGCTCATCAGTGATCCTCGTACTGTAAGAAATGTCTCCATGTAGTCCCTCCTCTGTGCTCACAGAGCAGCAGGCTGCTGTTAATGTGAAGCATTTGACGGGAAATGTTGTCATTTGTCCGTCTATTGACTCGCACTCAAAGTAGAGGAGACAACTCTGGTGTTGGTTTCAGAGGACTGAGAGGATAAATGTCCTTTAGCTCAGTGCAGCGCGCCTCCAATCACCAACATAATTACACAAAGTCTGTGTACTGTGGAGGGTTTGCCACAGCGCTGCCTTTGATCAATGTCTGCGCACGGAGACCCTCAGCCTCCTCCTGTTACACTCACTGTACACTCACCTGTCACTGTCAGCTCATCTCTTTCTCTGCGTTAAATCCTTCTTTCCTGTTATCCCTCACACAGCACATATTTACAGGGGAGCATCTTTTTTTTACAGAGTGTTAAGTCAGCAGCCAGGCCTAATGTCTGTCATATTTCAGCGTGATGGGCGTCGATGCTGCAGCTCACTCCTCACTCAGAGTTTTGGATTATTGCAGTCAGCTGGGTTTCTTTCAGACAAAAAGGCAGATAGGATTTCACACCCTTTCCCTTCGACCAAACCATTTTGTTTTATGTTTGTTCATTCATGCGTCTTAAAGATGTCTCTTACAACCTGAAAGGTTTATTCGTTAAATAATGAGTGCTTTTAGACAGACAGCAGACTAAGAGCAATCAAATATTTTGACATATTTTCACTAGATTTCTTCATTCAGCAGCTTTGTTTACGGCAGTTTTGGTTGTGTCTGTTTTCATCTAGTTCTGTTTTCCTGGAGTGAGCCAAACTATACAAAATTAAATATTTTAAGATTTTCCGCATTTCACCAATGGTCATTTGATGGGGCACAGGGAAACTCAAGATAGTTAAATAGCAAAACAGCATATGAATGATGACATATGGTGCACAAAGGAAACAGAGGCCAGACAGGGGTCAAAGGGTGCTTTGATGCAGACAAAAGATCTGAACCTGCAAGCACATGAACCTGCAATGTGATAAAATAATCTAGGGAATAACTGGTTAGAATTTATTTGGGTTGGGAGGATGGTGCTGTGGGCAAGGGTCCTGAGCCAGCATTTCAGTGAATGACACCGTGGTATCAAGACTTGGTGTACAAAAGGTTCCTAATGTGATCTTCAGAGATGATGAGGGTGATAGTGATTTGAAGGAGGGTGTGTCAGAGCAGGAGGATAACATGGACAGAAACTTTGGTTAGAAACCAATCCTACGGCTGATTTGTTGGCAATGCTATTACTGCGGTGGAACAGCAGTGTCGACTACCACCCACTGGCTGTGACAGCGGCAGAAATATTTGTAAAAGGAGTGTTACAGAACCACAAGAGCACTGTAATCAGAGGACGACGACTTCAGTTAAATTTCACATATTCTTTAAAGTGGCTGAGAGGAGAATCTATCTGAAGGGGATTGAAGTGACTCCCTTAAGCACAGTCGTGATGTATTTGTTTTGAAAGCTTTCTTCTGCTCTTCTCTCCCATTTCTGTAAGACAGTTCAGCTCCTGTTTCCACTATTACTAAATCACAGAAATCGTTTCCAACAAAGAAAAGCACAGATCTCTCTTCACACAGCAGAACTTCGTCTGCCCACGCGGTATTGTCACAGAGACTTCGACTTGCTGTAAATCAACCTGGTCCAGTCCAACCACATCAGGAGTCACAGAATTAGCATTCAAAAATAACCCGTATCGCCATTTGAAATTGAGGATTATGATCGAGCATCTGCTTCTAGATATCAGACTTTTTCAAGATCAGTTAAAAGTCCTCACTGTCCCTTTAAAATACCAAAGAAAAGTGATAATAGGTGCAAAGTTCAGGCTAGAATCTTGGGACTGACCAAACTCCACGATTTATTTATATACCACAATTGAGCATAACCAGTATTTACAGCAGCAAAACAGACAAAAGCACAAACACTGATCCAGCATCCAATCACTGGAGCCACATATTTCAGTACAAAATTCCACCTGAGTTCAAGGCAACAACAAACTGAACCCAACCTCAGCCGAGCTGACCAGCCTTCAGCCCATCCTGTGAATAATAGCAACATAAATAACGTATTGAAGCCAACACATGCCAGTTAAAACTACCAAAATAAAAAAAACTGGCTTTGTTGAGATTTCTTTTTCTTCTTCTTTTTTGCATAAAAAGAAGACATTTTCGAAATCTCAAATTATTGGCCTTTATCTCAAAATATTGACTCTTAAACTTAAAATTTTATCTTTTTAGCTCAAATTTTCAAATTTTGCCCCATAATTTTGACTATTCATCTCAAAATTTTGACTTTTTATCCCATAATTTTGACTTATTTCTCATAATTTAGACTCATCTGAAAGTCGGTCAGCAAAATTATAATTCATTGTCTTTATAACTGGGGTGGCAACAGGGGTGGCAAGGCTTTGTCACAAGGGAGCAGCTGCCACCCTATGCCGACCCCGTAGATACGCCCCTGCTTTCACTTATGTTCTTGAGAGTTGGACGGTCAAACAATGGCAACCTGCTCCTTACTTTCTCTTTGTAACAGTTCACACATGAAACAAGCAGTTAGCCCATCGCTGATCATCTACATTTAGCGTCACAGCATCGTCTACACATTTGTTTTAAAACACCAACAAAGACTCTGTTGTTAAAAGGATCCATGCTGCTCACCTGTTGATGATCTCGGTCCTCAGGAGCTGATGAATTCAGCTGCGATCGCTGCGTAAACTCTTTCATCGAGCCGTCAAACTTTAGCTTCGCCTTGAAAGAAACATAAATCCTCAGGTTCAGTAAAAATTGACTCTTGTCCTCCATTTGTTGATAGTTTAGTCCTGTTTTTTTGTTGTTTATCCTTCCATATGTAGCAACATGTTGACTGCTGTGAGCCTTGATCACCTCGACCATGTTGACCAACTCCCACTTTCTGTTTATCTCATGAATATTCCATTGGCCATGTGCTGCTTATGTAGATCAGCAACTTTGGCACCAGACAGGGGGAAGTATCGCTACCTGCTGGTCACTCACAGAAAGTTGGTAGTATAACATAACAAATGAATACAAAATGATATTATTTATGTTTTTAATCCACTGTTGAGGAACAGCAGCATCCTCCACCTGTCTTGAATCTCTATATTCTATAAGGTGTCAGGACACTCTTCCTCAAGTGAAAAGGGCCTGTGCACAAAACACCCACTTTTTTCAAATGCTATATCTACAGTCTAAAACAGTACATTTTCCTAGGTTTCATACTTTTTTTTTTTTTAACAGTTTTCCTACAACTACGAAAATATTGTTGAGGATTTTCCAAATATCTCCGTGACGAATGCTACTTAATCAGTCTGAACAGTTCTGAAGTTAAAAAATTTGGTATAAACACAAACTGTAATTTCTTGATTCAGCTTAGAATTAACTGGAGCCATAAGGGTATAAAATATCGACGGCATCAACAGGTTTAAAAAGTGAAGCCGATGCAGGAGTGGGAATAACTGCAGTTCATCCAGTGTCCACTTGAGGGTGGCTGCAGCAGCATCAGAAGCCACATACACAGCCTGGTCAGAAAAAAAAACAAGGTCTGAATAATTTATTTAGTTGTGAATTGTGAGTTGAACGTTTTTAGAACTTGGCAGTTCAGGAGACACTAAAATGAAGAGTTTTCTCAATTAGAGTCACAGCTCACCTGACTGACAGGCGTGCACCCTGTCTATGTTAGTACGCCCCCTTTCATTAGAAGTAAAAAGAGTACAAGAGGAAGGAAGCGGGGGGGAAAGTTTGGGATTAGAAAAAGAAGCACCACATTACAAAACAACATAAAAACCATACCAACAATAAAACTGTAAGTCTTGCACAGGTGGTAAGTGGAAAAGGCCGGGGGTGGGGGGTGTCATGGCACAGACACTGAGGGAAGTGCACACAGCCTCACATAGGCAAGTCACCTCCACCTCAGCAGACTTCACCGTATCGAGGGAGCAGCGGGGGTTTAGGGCAAAACCAGGCATTTGAAATTCTAGGTGGGTGTGTGTGTGTTATCTTTTTGTTTGTTTGTTTGTTTGTTTGTTTGTTTCTAATAGCAATGGTTAACGTCTCAAAATAAACAGTCACATAGTAAACTCTCCCACTCTGTAAGTAGTTGAGCTGATGTTCCCTAAAATTAACAGTATCTTGATTTTTATCCAACAACACTGATCTTGATATTGCATGCGCTTTAACGTCTACACCAAAAACAACTAGGAAACTAAAAGTGTTTCCACAATTTGTTTCTGAGTGCTGATTTAGACATCTTAAAAGAGAGATTTATTCATTGGGGGGACTGCAGCAACAATAAAAAGTGCTGACGTTACAACTTTGTTATCACTTTTTGAAAGAATCTTTGTGAATAAGTTTCCTGTTTGTATCAGGATGATGAGTGAACCAAATCATCTGTAAAACACAGAGATGAAAATCTGCAACCATCCCTCTTCCCCTGGCTGTGCTTTGAAACCCTGTCACCCCAGAACCTCCATGTAAACTCAGGAGGGACGCAATCTGTGGTACGAGTCTACAGAACAAGTCGACTTGACGAACAAACTTTCTTATGCCTTCTAGAAGTTCTTCAAGTCTTATCTGCAGGGGATCAGAAGCTCCCCCACGTTCCCCTGCTGCTAGGCTTTCTCTGCACCCATGCCCCCCTGCAGGTGGTGGGCTACAGGGGGGAAGCTCCATGTGGTCCGCTCAGGCTGAACCTGATCAGATCCATGAAGAATAACCAGAACACTAAACACATACAGCATCACAAAGGTTTGGTTTCCTGATAACGTTCCTTGTTGCTGTTTTTCTTTCATTTCAAATGTGTAAATCTTTTAGAGCATGTTGAATGTTTTGTGTTTGTGTGTTTCAAGTTCTAAACAATTTTTCCATCTACTCTTAAATAAATAAAATTACACTTTTTGCATCAAAGTGTTGAATGAAGTTTCTGGACAAAATGTTTACTATCAAGCATTCCATCAACTGATAAGACTTCTGACTTTTTCAGTAATATTTCTCAAGGAATTTGTAACATTACGCAGTGTGTCCTTAATTCAATCATCTTGAACTGGTTTTATCCATTTAGGAAACCATTTAAGAACCATCAGATACTGGTTCAGGGATTGTCACAGTCTTTTTTGGTTTCTTTTTTATGGTAGATTCAGGAATATCTCTGGAACGATTCCATTTTCATAAGTCACAAGAATCAATTATACTACTCTGCGTAAACCCTATTAAAACCATTTGTTTATCTGACTCATCTCTACTTTTTAATTAGCTGATACAAAGACAGTCCACAAAAAGATAAAGAGGACTCAGCTGGGCTTCATCATCTTCCATGGCTTTGAGAGAAGCTCTGAGCGCTTCGTCATCTCTGAAACAGTATCACAGCTGGTCCTGTTGTGTGTTTTTAACATGTTTACCTCACACACACTCCTCACAGATCGATGCACTCACTGTCACGATGCTCGGGGGGGCTCTTACTGCCATTGATTGATGGGGATGGAGGAGCTGCCGGGGCCGAAGCGGGGGAAAGAAATAATCATCACGCTGATGTGAGAGGATAAAGAGAGGCTCATCCTGGCTTAGTGGACACCTTAACAGTAGAGCAGAGATACAGTCAGCGGTACAGAGAGTCCTGCTCACACTGATCCAACAGGTGACAGGAGACTGGTCCTTTAGTTTCAGTAGCTTTGCATCCACATCAAAGTAAATACAGCTTTAAGTCAAGTAGGATTAGTAATATTCAGTGGAACTCTTAAATAAAATATAAAAAGAAGTGAGCACCACAACCAACAAGCTGAATGACCAATGATGAGTGGAGTGAAAATCATTGATCATCCTGTTGCAGAGACACCTGTCAGTAGGTGATGAGCAGCAGGTTGACATTTTATCCCGAGGTTCACACTGATGGAAGCAGGAAAAGTGTGAGGACGTGAGGGAGCTTCACAATGACAAAACTGTGACTGGATTAGAGCATCTGCAGCAGTCGTGGAGTTTCACTGGTGAACTGGTGATGGGGTCATGTTTCTGGATATGACGTGTGTATGGGGATTGAAAACTGGCGCATGGTCTGTAAAAGAGTTCGTTCTGGTACTGACAGACAGGTGTCACCTTCAGTGGACACCTAAGCGTCGCAAGACTAGTACATTACATTTTCTGCTTTTACCTTCAATGGAAGAATGGAGCATCAGGTTGTGCTGGGCGTCAAATAGCAGCTTGGTATGTGGAGATATTGTAGGGGACATCCTTCATGACTGAGGGCCCTGGTCTGTGTGCTACTATCTGGGTTTTTCAACAGGACCCATGTATCCATGTTCTTATGGGAAATATGACATTTTAACCATTTAACATGCCTTTCCAGTTTGAAATGCATGGTCTTTCATATCCAGCCTGCATCTTATATTTATTTTTATATAATTTTAGCTCCATACAGTTTATATCCAACCATTCATGTTCAAAAAGTTGTTGAAAGTGTACAGTTACTGTCACATTTTCAACCTCTCCAGACTCATCTCAAAGTGTCAGATGTGTCAGTTCGGTGCCTACTGTCAGCTCCCTGCTCCCCCCCAACCCCTGCTTTTTTCTCCACCTCACAGGTTTCATCACATCCGATATGATGGAGGGAAATCATGGGAAAGTTTGATTGATGACTTTGTGCCATGGTTTCATCAGGCGCAGGCCGATGTAATTTGATCCTCTGGAGTCTCCTAGGGGGGTGTTAGGGGGCACAGGAGCAATCAGGAGAGAAGGCATGGTCTGGTATGTCGCAGCACTGAGAGCGGTCCCTGAATGCATCGCAGCAGAATCAGAGGAATTTGTAAGAAAAGCATGAAAACACTGAGAGAGGAGGGTCTTTAAATCTTTCAGAACTCAGCTTTCAGGCGCAGCTTTAAGTGCAGAAACACCTCATTTTTTGGTTATTCCCACGCTCCTCACTGACATTCCTGCAGAGCGCTGAAGCTTTAGGTAAATGATATCGCTCAGATTGTTTTTTTCTTTTTACAGAGCTCTACCTCTCATGTGAGATGGATGGAGGCTGGTGTCAGCCTCGGCGGTGGAAGATTTCTTATCTCGGTCAGCAGGCAGCAGTGTGAGCTCACAGGCTTCAGAGGACGATCTATCTGAGTTTGCAGCAGAGCTCAGGGGAGCAAACTGCAGGGGTCAAAGTGAGGGCAGCGCAGGAAACAAAGACAGTCAGCAGATAATGACACAACACAATACAGTCGCCTGGAAATGGCTGTCTTATCATCAAGGATATCACATGTTGAGAGGAATACTGTGACAGAGAAAACAGAAACAAGTGCGCCCCCTAGTGAGAGAACTCAATTACATACATCAAACTGTATTCAACTGAGGGAGACCAACAAAGCAATGAAAAGTGTCATGATTGAAAATATAAAATAATAATATCAAATAATTTTTGTTTTTGATAAACCTTTTCTCTTTAAGGAGACAAAGTTTTCCAGAGAAAATTCAAGCTAATATCCCCAGTTTAGTATTTATGATACTGCTCAAGCAGGACCTGCAGATGAAAGTGTCCCTCATTTATTTAGTGAAAGGTTAAAGAAGTTTTTTCTACATGAAACGTCAACCTGTTTTTTGTACCTCTCACTTGACATTATTACCAGTGCTCTTCAGCTCACATGCTGTGTGTGCGTATTCACATTGTGTTTACAGTTACAGACAACGAGGAGGTGGTTATGAAGATTAAAATAAGCCTCTAACTTTTGCTCACCCAACATAATCCTGCTCTTATCCTGTGAGTAACTGAAGATATGGACAGGTTGAGACTAAAAATGTTTTTTAAAACGATATAGTTGCTTTTTTTATAGTCAGTGATGCTTCCATAACTATTGATTCATACAAGTCTCTTAATTCTAAACTTCATATCTCAGCCTTTTTATCCATCAATGCTCACATTTATGATCCTGTGAAGACTTTCAAACTGGTTGTGCAACACAAAAAAAAACTCAAAAAGCATACAAGAGCAACAGAGAGATGAGTTTCAATTTCTTTACTGATTCTTTTTAACATTTTAACAACACACAATGAGTTATATGTGCAGAAGCTAGATGAGATTTTCTGTCAGCAAACTCTAACTTTGGCTCATATTGCATACCTCTGTAAGTACACCCCCATTAAGTGTCCTGCGTACACTCTGCACTTACGAAAATAGTGCACAGAATATAACAGGCTGGTGTTTTGCCAGATCAAACAATACAGAAAACTATGATCCCACTTCACAACCATTCACAAGTGTTCCTTTGTTATTCATTGATGATAACCATCAACCATTGTTTGATCTGTTCTCACCCCTTCTTCTTCATTGCCAATATAGCAACCATTGTTGGTAGGAAGTGTTCAGTTAACTACACTCAGCGTTTTGAATGTGCCAGCTGAGAAATAAAAGATTACTTTTTCCACTACTGTCAGTGTGAACACACTTATGCACAAAAAAATAGTAAGTGTAAGTGCTGGAGTACAGTGGTATACAGCCTAAGTGAGAATATTCAAGACAGGCTCACCATGGATGTAAGTTGCACATATTTGTCAGCAGGGGGCATCGTAACCAACGTGCCACACAAGAACTTGATGCTAAACATAACCACAGATAGTGAGCTAAAAGTGAACAGAGCATCTGTTTGAAAATGATTGGTGTGTCCTCTACATTGACTGTGCCCTTCTATTGTTTCCTGGTTGTCATAGGATAATTTTTTCACTCAGCTGAGAAATAGCATAAAACAAGGATTGTATTTTTCTAATGATGAAAAATCACAGAACAAAAAGTGTCATTCAGAAAGTCAACATAAGGGTTCTGGGTTTTGTATCTTTTGAGTCAGGGAGTATGTGTCCTGAATGAGTGGTTGTGTAAACTAGAAAAAAAAAGTGACATTATTTCTGTTCCATGTTTGACATTTCTGGCCTCGTTCAGCTCTCTGAAGTCAAAAGTCTGAAGTTCTTGAGATCAGTAGCTCGGCGATGCTCTCCCCATCGCTGCTGCTGGTGTCCGTGTTGCAGGACAGAATGTTTTTTTTACCACAGGGTCAAAAAGCAGAGTGGGAGTGTGACAGACCCTCACTGTGGATTGCTATGAAATCTGTGATCTTCCTGTCACCAACGTTGCTTATTGAGGATTTATCAGTCAGATGCAGTTAGGTAACAACACAAGTTATAAACTGGCACTCTTCTAAATGTCAAACTAAACCAACAGGAATACAAAACAACATAAAAAGAGTAGAGCAAGTTCATATTTTCAAGTATTTAAAACAAAATATTATGCCCTTGCTCCAAAAAACAGTTTTTAAAATTGTTTTCAGGAACGATACACGATACAAACACAAATATTTTGCAGCCACTGAATTACCATATTAATAAATACACTTTAAAAATGAGCCTAATTCGTAACTTAAGGGAAGGGGGGGAAATGTTATTTTGTGGGTAGGTAAAGTGTATGAAAAACTAGAAATGAGATTTATGAGATAAAATGCATCTACAGGTGCCAGAGAAGCCAAAGAGACCATTTTTATCTTTTTTCTTTTCACAACGCAACAATGCAGTTCTTTATCTAACCACTTGATGGCAGCAGCAGTATGCAGTATTCATGTTACATAATTTACACTTTCATCAAACATGCACTATCAATTAAATAAAACCACAACATTTCTACACACAGTAAAGGATTGTGTGATTTATTTCTGTTTTGCATGCATGCTGCGAGGACAGACACTTTATTATCAAAGCCACATTTATCAGTGATGTGGGAGAAGAGCCAGGCTGCGGAGAAATATTTGGATTTGGCAGCAGAGGGAGGCTTCACGGTGACACAGTGAGATGATACTGTGTGAGTGATTCAACTGTCTAACCAGCTGTTTGGATTATCAGCACAGACCCTCCACTCCTCTTCATCTTCTTCTTCTTCTGTTCTGAACCTGCGGCCTGAAGCGAACTCTCACTGTGTGTGTGTTTGTCAACTGCTCCTGACACACTCTGTCTAATCACACACACTCTGTCTTTGTTTGAGGGTGCGTTTAAGGCCCAGGCTTTGAACTTATCGGAGGTTGAGAGAGCACAGCTTGGAGAGGAGCCAAGTTTCCAAATTTCCCGACTCAACATGAGCGCCAACTGAACGTTTACATAACAAAGCAACGTTTGTGATTCTTCCTTGTAACAAACACAATGTGATCATGAAATGGAGAGAAGATACAGTTTCTGATCATCCAAAAACGACATGTTTAGTGTACAAAGGAAGACATTTGGTGTTCATTATGTTTCATTCATTGACTGTATTGACACATTAAACCTTCATGCTCCACTTATTGAGTTGTTGAGCCAGAATCTACCTTGACACTGCATCTTTCTAGCCAAAGTACATATTGAACTTACTGATAGCAGGTTAAAGCTCCCTCAGGTGGGTCCAGTGTGTAGAGGATCGAGTTTTGGGTGAGTTGGAAGCCAATTTTCACAGTTATATAAAGTTTGATTACTGATTTATTAGTTTAAATCTTGTTTCTTCTCGGTGTTTACTCTCGATTCTGATGATCAAGTGCACAAATGCTGCTGGGACGTTACCATTGATTGGAATGAAAAGAACTTATCACAAAAACGGGTAACAAAAAAGAGAAGAGAAGAAGTGTTTTTTTTTCAGCTTCTTGCAAAAAGGTGAGGTTTATGACCTATATAAACCCCCAGTCAGCCACCAGGGGAGCTCTAGATGCTGTGGTTTCATTCGGGGTGGCTGTTTGTCTTGTCCACAGTTAGAACAGTCTATGGTTTTGCAATAGAGATATTACCACATATTTAGCATATTTGAGTTACGGAGCCAGCACATCAAATAAAATCCATATTAATTAGAGAGAAAAATCACATGAACACTGATTAAGCTGTTTGTGATCATCTTCATTCCAGCCCACATACAGCAGTAGTTATTCTGCAGTGATCTGTTCAAACCTGAGAGTCTATCAATAAAATGAAGAGCCAGGTTACATTTGCTCTGCTTGGTGAGGTTGTAGTTGGTAGATGAGCACTGGTACGACACAACCAGGATTCACTCACATAACATGTAATGGACATGTCTCAGAGCACCAAACTGTGAGGGACTCTAAACACATAGTTTGCTCACCTTCTGGACACTGAACTACAAACTGAGTTTACAAAGTCTGAGTGTTGACGCATTTCCAAACTGTAGTGTAACATCATTTACCTCGTCACTTTGCATCCAGGGAAAAGTTGCCTTGAACAAAGAAAAGTAGGGTTAAGAAGATTTGCTTTTCAAAACAAACACACACTTTGGCGAGAGATGCATCTTTACCATCATCTGTTTGTTTATCTCTGCATCTGCATTTGTGCATTGAGCTAAAAATGGTCTGAAAACACTAAACATCTTCTGTTCTCAGGTTTTTAGTTATTGCAATTTATATCAAGTGCTATGTCATATTTCAAAAGACAGTTTTAAAGTTCCTACCTCTTTAAACAAGCAAAAGTGCTGAAAATAATGAATGAAAGTGGAAAGCAGGATGCCAAAAGAGCAGCCTGCTTTAGCTCCCCATACAGGCTGCTCATCCTGCGTACACCAACGCTTGATGATAACTAGACTTTGGTACCAAAAACCAGATCCGTATCAGGAGTCGTTGATTTAACAGTCTATTTCATTTGCCATTTACATTTTCTAAACAGCAACACAAGTCTGTCACTTTCAAACCTGTGAGAATTCAACAGCACAAAGATTTTTTTTCTTTATCTACTGGGAGTTCATGTGTCAGCATAGTATTACATCGTATGTAAACAAAGACGTGACAAAATGGTCATAGCGGACAGAACAACTAATATTAAGTTTGGCTAAGCTTCAACAAAATGACTGCACGATGCACCTCTTCTGATCATGTGACTGGGAAATGCTTCTGGCACCACAACAGCAACAAGGGAAACAACAACAATGCAGAAGCCAAAAATGGTGGAAAAGTAACCCCATAAATACCCCAAAAAAGGGGCCTCTGTGCAGATTTTACTCAGACCCATGAAGTGCAGCAGGTTTTAGATGGCTCCTCTACAAATGACACTCAGTTGACTGTTCCCAGAGGCAAATATATTGACTGGAGTTTGCAGGGCAGCTTGACTGATGACCAAGTTTTAGCTCCTGATCTGCCTTAGCGTAGTGAAGGTGAAAAGTAAGTTTTAATGCAATTATCAGCTGGTGAGTTATTGACCCTGAAAGCCTAGATTTGGGAACTCTCTCCAACTAAACCGAAGTCAGTAATGACTACAAGATACAAAAAGAGTGTCCCCTTGCACTAAGACAACACTTTAAATGTCTCTCACTTGTGTAGAATGGTCAGTCTTTTGCATCTTTACATTTTAAGGCTCAGCTGAAACATGAATTCAACAAATCTCTTTCTAGTAGTAGTAGTAGTAACAGAATGTAAAAGATTTTATTATGTTGTTTGTTACAACTTCAACTGCCTTTCCTAAAGAAAACTGGGGCAAAATTCAAAGTAAAATTACCTGCTAATTTGTGGTCAGCTGTTTCAAAGCTTCAACTATGACATTTTACCCAAATGAGGTGTCAGAACTTTCCTATCCGCGTTGGCTGAAATGATGTCTTTGGCCAGAATTGGTGGTGTTTTACAGTAATGTAGACACCTTTTCCCATGATCCACTGCTGTAAAAACATGACTCTTGCTAATGCTCACATTTGTTTTGAAAGCAAGTGAATGGAAAGAAGACCTTTATGACTTTTATTTGTTCTTTTCATAAAGACAAAGGACTCATTTCTTTTTCAAATCTTTGACAAAGGGAGTTCATGATCAGGTCCTCACAGCATCTCTTACGATTGACCTGAATTTAATGGCTTATCCTGTGCTATGATTCAGAGCTGCAGCCTTCAAAGGGCACTTTTTAAGACTGATCACTTCACAGCAGTACATTGATAGTAAACCCATTCCACAAGCTCCCTTCAAATCCAACTAACAAATGTGCTTCACTTTCATTGGACCACAAAAGCTCTAACCAGTCCATCTGCATAGGTCCAAGATGTCCTAGGGTTGATTGTGGGCAAATTCAAATGAAGAAGAATTATTCATGAACTTAACTGTGCTCATTTTCATAAATGTTTCATAAATGTCCAAACAGTCCTCAAAATTGGACACTGATGTGAAATTAGATTTTTTTTTTTTTTTTTTTTTTAACATGGTCTTAGGTATGGTCTTATTTTTGACTGTAACGCTGTTACTCTACATCTCAAAAAGGGTGTACCTCTTAATTCACTACATTTCTTTGATCGCTTCTGTAGCACTCCACATTTACTTTAAAACTAGGATAAACCACTGAAATAACAGATTATTCATAGTTTTGGTTTATGACTGTTATATCTGACTGAAAACTGTTGTCAATTCTGTGACTTGTTAACATTTATTGGAAAGAGGCATGTACCACTCCACATCTCCACATGATCCCTACAAGTCTGTATTGCTAAGATAACTTAAATAATCAAAGAGAGTTGATTTCTTTCACAGTACAGAAACAAACACAAATATGTTATGCTTTATAGTTTTGTGAATAAGTGAACATCATGTATGTTCTATTTCCTGATCAAAATAAAATCAATGCTACAATAAGGCTTTGGACATTAAGAAGTAACCCAGAAAATGTTTCTTTTTTCAGGGAGCAGACTGTTGAACTGGATTTGAACCTGGTGTGGTGAGCAGGTCTAAACCAAAAGGAGTTTCTTCAGTTACCTTTCTAACTCAACAGCAAATTCACCCATAGTTTTACACCAATTATTGATTTTAGAAATGTTTGAGCAACAGAGAAACCAAGTACCCACTATGGTGCCGGCGTCCAAGGAAGTATCAGAGGCATCACAGAGGTGAGACAGGATCACTGTGAGCCACCAGAGCCAGCAGGGTGGAACGGCACTGTGCCTGTGTCCAACTGTGTGTGTGTGGTGTGTGTGTGTGTGTGTGTTTGTGGGTGTGTGAAGTTCCCGCTGTGCACTTACACATTGTCTTTTGTGCTCCTGCAACACTGTAAGGCGATGTGAAATCGCACACTGAGACACCACCACAAAACACCATTGTGGGATTAATATCAAAGGTGTGAAGATGGCAGAGCTTCATTATGGCATTGTTAGACTCACAATCTAAAAAGGCTGGTGATTCAGGCTGCAACCTTAGCAGGGGTCTATTCGTTTTATCTGTTGTTTAGAAATGAGGAGAAAAGACCATTTCTGTGAACTGTTTCTGTGTAATGACCAATAAGAACAGAGTTCTTCACCCTCTGCTGCACAGCAGTGGTCAGCTCTTAAAAGTTATTTTCTTCTAAATATTACGGTCTCTGTGGTGGAGCTACATATCAGCCCCTAGAATGCTCCCTGCTGCCACACTCCTTTGAACAAATGCAAGTTGATTTTCTCTGAATCCAAAATGACGGCCAGACAGCCACACTTACAGACCCCTGCTGTCATTTCCTGTTAATTATTCTATTACAAAAGAAACTTAGAGGTAAAATAATGACATACAGTGACATCTAAGTAATGATATTATTGTACTGTTTTGGAAAATTTTGCTTCAGATAAGCAGTAAATTATAATTAACAATGTGTCCACTAAGGGGTACACCATGCAACACCAAGTAAATTTCCAACACAAAGTTAAGATGTGTTTAAAACATTTTAAAATAGATTTAACAAAAAGGAAGCTTTAATGCAGTCCACTGGTGTGAACAAGTGAATCACTTTCTGCAAAAATCAAATATATGCTTGTGAGCATGTGAATACCAGTTCTTTATTGTTAAAGAACTGTAAAGACTTACAGTACTTATGTTTTTCTTGTCAGAGATGTTTTGAAATCCAGACTTGGATTAGATCGAAGCTTCACAGTTGTCTCATTCAGACTTACACGAAGTTAAAATCTGTGCGAAACATGTTAAGATGTTTTTCAGGAGATAAAAGCAAATAATCAATTATGGAGTTACCAAAAATTCACAATTTATTTATTCTTTTACATTAATATTTGATGTTTTATGTCAAATGCTAAGGCACATTTATTCCACTGGAGTGGACGTGTCTGTTACTTTATATAAAAAAAAACAATCAAATATCTTTGAAAAAAATCTTATTCCCTGAGAAGAATTAAAACACTCAAGGAAAAAAAATCTTGACAGGTTTTCATAACGCATGAATCAGAGACTTAAGGAGGTGGTATCAAGCTCCTTGAGTAATATTTTCTTTCAGCGTTAGCAGACTACTTCAAACAGCTCTTTCGAAGTGCCACACAAGCATTCACTGAGCTCAATATGAGAAGTTTCCAAATGGTTACAACACTATATGGTGAATCTCTTTCAAACAGCAAATTTGTTGTTTTTACAGAGATACACATTTTGTGGAGTGACAGCAGTAAAGGAGGCTTCTGGAAGGCTGGGTTCTAGAATGATGGGCAGGTGGGAACCTTGAGAAGGGGGAGTATTATTGATATTATTATTATTATTATTATTATTATTATTATTATTATTATTATTATTATTTTGGTCTTTCATAGGCAGCACCTGCAGAACCTACTTAAGGATCCAGGTGCACAACTCAAAAGTTCCAGCAAATAGAGGCTTTTTATGAGAAATAAAAGTTAAACAAGGCAAGGCTTTAATAGAGAGTCATTAATGTCAAAGGAGAAATTCAGAAAGGAAAGTAAAAACAAAAAAAAAAAACAATACAAAATATAGGCAAAAAAACACCCTCTGTATTCAACTAGCTTTCACTTATAACTTAAAATTAAATGTCATGAATGAATCAGGACAAAGACCCCTGGAAACTCAGTGGTTTTGTATATAAATCCAATGGGACATGTCCCCCCGTGTGTCGTTCATCTTGTTTTCATTGTGTGTTTCTTTATGTCACCTATTTCCAGTATTGACAGTGACTTCTAGTTGCCTTTTGTTTTGTCTCTGGGTGTTTGTTTTCCCTGTTTGGATTGTTTGCTCTGGAGAGTTCGCTCACCTGTGTTTTGATTTTGGACAGGACACTAAACTCAGCCTGATTTTACACTTTGGCCTAGTGTGGGTGTAGCATTCTTGGATCTCTCATTTTATGTCCATGATGGCAACTTCTGCCAGTAACTCAACTTCCAAGAACAAAAACAAGGACAATCGGTCATTTTGGGATTCAGATTATCTGCTTTGCTAAGAGAGTGATATAGCTGAAAAAGGGGAGCTGATTTAAGTTGAGTTTGTAGACAACTGTGCTTGTCTTCAATGCATTTTCTCCACTTTTACTCCAAAATACTTCTACACTCGACTTCTTAAATTGTAAGACGGGCTCAGTGCTTTAGTATTAATGCACTTGAAATGGAATGAATAGCACTCAACTCAGTAATTCCCCTGAGTTGAAAAGAGGCAAAAGCTGATTCCACAGCGTATCCCACACTGCGAATCATGTACGACAGATGTAACACGATGAAGTGGCTGTAAAGGACGTATCGAGACAAATGAGAAGTGAAAGGGAAAATCAGCCATGTTAGAGAGGCGTTGACTGAGTGTGATATCTGTGACTGACAGTGTCAGAGCTCATCCAGAGCAGCTCGACAGTCTTCATACCACTCACTCACACACAGAGTGGAACTAATGTTCAATATTCAGTGACTGTTTATTACATTTTATTTGGACATTTTGCACAGAAACAGGAAGTCATATCACGTACAGAGCAGCACTATGCCTTCACACTAGTGTCTAACCAATTAATCATCAGCCTGATTAATTGGGCAGATTATAGCACGTCACCTGTTAATCAGCATGGGCCAATATGTTGCTGTATTAACTGTTTTGCTACGTGGAGATTTTGTCACTCTGCTCCTGTGTATCTGTCTCCTCACACACAAACACACAGACCACTCACACTCACTCAGCTGCAGCAGAGGAGAGGATGGAGACAAAAGAAACGTTGAGAGAAACTGCTTTTTTTCTCCATTGATGTTGTGACTTTTTAAAACAATATAACACTACATTTTAGTGTCCTGTGATACCGTCCTTGTGGAAGCACGCTATCAGGGTATGTCTAGGAGAGCGTTTCAGTTTGTGTCACACAAGTTCTAAGCATTCACAAGCGTCTAACAGCATTTTAATAGTGTAAGTTGCATCTTTCTGAAATAAATAACGATTTACGCAACTTTTAATTCACGTCTGTCATTATCATCATCATTGTACTATTATTTGAGTGTTTTTGAACATTTACATTGCCATTTGGTTGGCATCTAAATTTTCAGTGAAGAAGAAATAAATCACTTCAGGAAATCACTAGTTTAAATTTATGTTGTAAAGTTGTATTTTGAAAAACACACAGTGAGACTCACCCCTCACATTGTGTTCTATTGGTATCTGTCATTAAACTCCGTTAAACTCACTTCCATGTTGTCATGTTTTTCTTTTGCCACTTTTCTTTGTCGGTTTTGCATAGTTTGTTCTATGTTTTTATCTAGTGTGAAGCAGCTCAAATAAGCTTATTGCTAAAAATGCGATATCAATAAACTTACCTTGCCTTGCCTCTTGTAATTGTTTTGTGGTAACTATCTATGAATGTGTTTGGTCCTTTCTGTCCTCTTGTGTCATTTACATCATTCTAAGCGGCTGCATTTGTTTTCAACTTTGTAAAGCATGTTTCTCCTGATGAAGACTGCTAGGGATTACTTTGCCTTTTCAGACTTCAGCATGGTCAGAAAAAGACAAAAATGAACACTGGGATCTGTTTTGTGGCCAACAAAACCAGAAAAGACCACTAGTAACAAGTGACAATTTTCATATGTTCAATGCTTGAGCTTTAGAGTCAGTTTGCTGCAGGTACAGACTGTCTGTTTCCACAGCAGAGACTCACAGTGTTTGACCATTAGAAGACAGCAGGATGAGATTAGTTTGTCCCAGCCAGGACTTTTACATGTGCACAGGACAAAGTTAACAGAGACTTGAGTTACCTGTTTATCCAGAGAGTGTAAAAAAGTTAGCACAAACTAAAAATTCCTCACAAAAGGTTTAATATCAGTTCACATGCATGGTGACCTGTGAAAGTACTGGGCGTACGATCTTTGTGTGTGTGTGTGTGTGTGTGTGTGTGTGTGTGTGTGCGCTCACTGCTCTGGAGGAGTCTGTCTCGATGTTGACTGTAACTCTACTTGACAGCTCCCAGAACAAAATGCCCCCGTTGCCAGAGGGAGCGGGCACTGGGCTGCACACACACACTCTGTATTTATAGGTGGAGGAGATCAGAGCGAGGACGGGTTCATGGGGTCAGCTGTCTGTTTTTTACAGTGCTGGATGGTACTTCAGACAAACCACAAAAAATGAAGAGAACACTCTTTGAAGCTGGCATCTGGGGAGGATGTAGCACATTGTTGCAATTTTCATTTAAGGACTTCTTGTGCTGGAAATTAATTAGTTTGGTCCAACAAAAGCATGTTTAGGTTTAACAGGCAATATGCGGTTCATTGTTCAACCTCTGAGGCAGAGAGAAGGCTGTTAGTGGAGTAAATGAGTGACTACTATCAGTTACAGTGTTGTCAAAGCAGACAACAATCACTGTGTGGACTGTTCACATCACTTCATGATCTTTGTCACAACTCATTTGAACTTGACTCTTGGCAGGTTTTGAAATCTTTTGACCTCAACAGTCCTAAATCATTTCAGCACAATAATAATACCTCATTTCTTAGCCCCTGCTGTCCAGCCCTGGGCCACACTAAAGGACCTTTTGCTGTAAGAGCTACTTGTTGTAAGTGTTACCCACAGGGGGTCCTGTCGGCTTGGCCCCTTTGTGGAGAAACTGGCTGGAGAACTAGAACAGAAGCTTGGCCATCAACAGCTGCAGACAGGGTCACATGGGGAACACAGGGGGCAGTCACACTGGTCATTCAAACCTCGCTGTACTCAAGCGCAATTCACCCCCCTGCAGCATGGCTCGCCCACAGGACAGTTTGGCGGTGGTCACACTACCACAACATGAACCAGACTTAAGCCAGAGTGCTGACACATGCACGGACACAGATGTCACTAGTTGGGCTTCCATTACAGTTTCTCGCAAAATAAAAATAAAAGCGATATTCCTAAAATTTAGACAAAGTATATTTCAATTTGAACGTGCTTCCACTGAAGGTTGTTTCAAGGCAGGAGCGCCGTAACTCTCTGCAAATATCATCCCTTTTTAGCGATATTTTAGTGCTTTTTTTTGAAATTCAGGTGTTTCCATTACCAGTTTTTTATAGCGCTATTTCAATTTTGCACATATCCAAGGGCAATGGAAACGCACTTGCTATGAAGCATCTGTTTACAAGATGTGGCTTCATCAGAGTCAGCGGATTACAGAACATGGAGAGTATTGTCAC
Organism: Thalassoma bifasciatum; assembly: GCA_008086565.1. Lineage (NCBI taxonomy): Eukaryota > Metazoa > Chordata > Actinopteri > Labriformes > Labridae > Thalassoma > Thalassoma bifasciatum. Next base: position 171,050 of record RPOG01000624.1, read on the forward strand.
AACTTAACTCATCTTTTGGCTTTGGACTGACACAGCCCTCCAACACCCCACTATTTTTGAAGATGGTTATTGAGAGGAGTGGTTGCAGCGATCATACATCGTGCATGACATATGATCGCGAATGCTCGTGCATGAAGTGGGCTGCCCTTTAACATATCTCTTTCAAGTGTCCCGAAGATGAGGAAGTAAGCCGCGTCTCAGCATGCTTTACTTATGGTCACACCGGCCAAACAAGCTGGACTTTACATCTTAAGTGTGCCCAAGCACAGCACGGTTAGCCAGTGTGACCATGCCCCCAGTCTCCCCCTTCACCAGCTAACTTGGTGTATTTTGATAAGATAAACAAAGTCGTGTGTGAGCAGCTGGTACCCTGTGATTGAGAAAGGTCCTGAAATAAAGCTCAGAAAAATTACTTTAAACTTATTCAGTTATTCATTAATTATCAGTCAGTCCCCCTCACTATCCCTGATCAGCGATCAGCTAATTATAAAACCATTTTCAGAACTAAACCAATCAAATTCAGCCTCAGGCTCTCTCGACTACTCCTCCTACTGCTGGCAAAAAGAGGTCTATCTCCTTTCCTCTTTGAGAGTTGCAACTTCCCTCCTCCAGTCACCTCTGATCAATCTCAGTGTCCAGCTCAAACTACTCAGCTCATCCTGCATCCTTCCTTCTTTCACCAACTCCACCTGTATTCAGGTTTTCTGTCTTCTCTCCAAATGCTCAACTACTTCCAGTACAAGGAGACATCACAATGGAGTGTGATTGGCTAAGACAACATTTTACAAATTGATGAAGTTAATCCAGCCTGATAGGTATGGTATGCAAAATCTAAAGGTCAGCACTGGTTTTCTCTAGTGCAGCCTTCTTCGAAGTGTGGTACATGCTACTGGTAAATAAAGGAAACACTGAATTTAATATTAATAAAACTAAATAAAATAAAGTCCAACCAAAACATGTAAGAGTATCAAATATATATGATTCTTGCTACGTACTTACATAGTAGCACTTTAGAACTATAAATCAGTATAAATCAATGTGATTTAGTTTATTTCGTTGACTGTATTTCAGTTATATTACAGCTGTTACTGCAACTTGCAGGAAAAAATGCAGCCTGTCTTAACTTTTTATCAAGTACAATACTATTTTTAATGCAATACATTTTTATCTAATCTTTATCTAATTTTTGTACAGTTTAGTACATTTATTTAAGTACAATTTTTATTTAAATTTTCATACCAATACATTTAAATGGAATAATTTTGGGGATACAGTTCTCCAGTGTCAAGCACAGTGTTAAAGTCCAAACAATGTATTTATATTCTTTTAGATAACACTTTTAGATACTTTTTTGGAATAAAATCCCTGTGTCGTTTTTGAACAGTGCATAGATGTATCTGAATACTCGTGCCTGATGCTGGACAAATATTGGTGATCTTGGTGGTACCTTGAGAGCCAAGTACCTTCTAAGTTCAAATGTAGCCTGAATGTCATTTCTAATTTAGGACATTATGTGTCCAATATTGGCATTGGTTGCATCAGATATCTTACAAATTTTGTTTATTTCCTTTATTTGACTGTTACGCTCTTCTTGATAAGATGTACCGTACATCTTTGTGACACAACTTCAGTTACACAATAATGAGTTTCACTGTTTGGTTTATTGTGGACTTTACACCCTTTCTGAATAAACAACATACAAAGAGCTGCTGTGACCGTGTATTCCCTTTTTGGCCCCTGGTATTTAGTAGTTACAGTAAATCTGATAAGGTTTTGGCTACGTTTTGAGCTGCAGGATTTCTCAAAAGAACTGGTGACTGATTGACAGGAAACATTCAGATAGTAGAAAATAAATAAAAACAGATAAATTGAATACAATACCTAATAAATAAATACCTAAAAAACACCAGGAGCATTGTAAGAAACCAACTTCCAGTTTAAAGCTTCTGGGAACAAGACTGTCAGTTAGTATCAGTATGTCGGTCAGTATCACCAGTGGATGTGCAGCCAAGCAAATAGAAAAGGCAACAAAGAAATGAGTTCACTCAGCTTTAAAGAGCCCAAACTTTTGTCATAGGTTTAAGTTTTTTTTATGATTGATAGACATTTACATCATAATAAAAATCCAAGTATAACCCAACTACCCACAACCAGTATACAAACATTTTCCAAAGAGGCCTTAGACTCCACAAGAAAAAGCAAATCTCCAACAAATCTGATCTGAAAAAGTTATGACCCAATACAACAGAGACAGACCTTATGAGGCTCTGTCTGTGGACAATCACTGAGATAAAACATGAAAGGTCGTAGAGCAGCTTTAAAATCAAATCAAATGGAGAGCTACGAGTTTATTCCAATCAACTAAACACAGCTAAAAGAGCAACACAAACACCAGAGACTAAGTTGAAGTAATATTAGATCAGATCACTTAACATTTGATAAGATGAAACTTTAATGATCTGTGAGTGGAAAGTGGGTCACTGCAGCAGCCAAAAGAGATAGAAGTGAAAAGGAACTACAGAGTGCAGGAAATATTTTAACTATCAGGTAAAAGAAGTCATAAAGCAGTTGAGAAAGCAGTGAAGTAAAACACAACATCTTTATGCAAACAAGAGAGTTTCTGACAGTCTATAGAAAGAGTTTTATCCTGACATTGAAGAGTAGACTGTAGAAATAGATTGTGTAACATTCACCTACTTCTCTGTGGCCTCTCTCTCTCTCAAAGGGGAGAGTTATTTCTCCCTCTCTCTATCTGGGTCTTTTCCCTTTTCACTTATTTATGCTTCCTTGCATCCTCTCTCTGCCTTTGACCCTGAAATCATTTCCTCCTCTCCGTCATGGAGGATCCCCCCAAGCTCTAAGAGGGTAATTCCAGTACATTTTAACCTTGGTGATGTTTTTGCACATTTTTAGCTTATAGGGGCTGTGAGGACAATCTAGAAAACGAAGGGCCTGATGCACGAACAATCTGCGTGTACAAAGACACTTGCAAACTCAATACCATGCGCAAAGCAGATCTACTAACAGGAAGCAGACGTGGATTGCGTCTCTCATGTGAACAAAACAGCACGTGCTATCCATTGGCATGTCTCCCTTCATGAATAAGGAGAATACATGCAGTTCATCACGACATGCAAAATTCCAGGAGGGGAAGATGCAAATGTGATCAATTAGGACCCGCAAAGTGATTTATCAAACCTGAAACGGTTTGCAGTCGCTGTTTTAGCGTATACAGCTTGCACATGTGAAAAGCAGGTGCAAAGTGGAACAGTCTCATGCACAAACAACTGCGATCAAATACAACAAACTACAGACAAATGTTGAGACATCTCCACAACCCAAGAAGCCGAAAAAAACTCTCCAAAACTCTTCAAAAAAGCAAACAAATACAAAAACAGCCTATAATATGATTTGGATTTGGACTCTCTCACTCTTCCTCTCCCCCTCTCTCTTTCTCTCTCTCTGAGCGTAATAATTAAATTAATAATTAAATTGTTGAAAACGGCTTTGGTTTGTCTTTGTTTTAGTGCTCATAAATGTAGATAATTAGACGTGTGGGAAGTCAGAGCTTTTTGTCCAATAGTTTTTTCTGTAAATCCAGAGATCCAGATGAGGAGGGAGGATGAGAAGTTGTTTTTCCTCAGGCTGCAGTGAAGCACGAGTTCATCTCTTTGTGGAGTTGACAGAATGTGCAAATTATAATAATGTCAGCTGCAAAATATAATACCCCTATGGTCTCATATCATCACAGGTGCACAGTGCAAGAGTGACGTTCTTGCATCAAAAGATTGACATTACTAAACCCTTTATATAATTTCCAAGCTTTACCATTCTATTAAGAGTAAAGTAGTAACACAAGGGCTAAAAATGTTGATCCTGGTGGTTTTCTGGCTTTTGTGAAATACATTCTCTTTTTGTGAGATGTATATGAGTTTTTAAAATTCTTTAAAGTAAGTACAAGACTTATGATACTAATACAGCAAAGGACTAGTCACCTTTTAGTTTTGAGTTTTAAAGGTGGCATGGCTGAGAGGTGCTGTGGAGGACAAAGGATAAAGGCTGTGAGATATAAACGGCAGCTAAGCGTTGCTTTAAAAGTATCTGTGAATCAGCTTGAATCTAACTGGCAGCCCCTGCTTTCAGGCTAAAACTGATGTGGTATGATATTCCTGGTTAAAAGGAAACCTGACTGCTGCATTTTGCATAAATTGTCAGCCTTTCCAGAGTCAGAGAACTGAAAGAACTGCAAAAGTCGAGTTGGGAAAAGATAAATGCACGAATGATGTATTTATCTCGTCAGGGGCTGATACGAGCAGAATCATTTTTGCCACATTTAAAGGAAAGAAGATATAATCTTTTTTTGGGGATTTGAAAATGATACTGCAAATGAGTGTAAAATGCTGATTTGTGGAGAAAGGTCAGATAAACAAGGGCCTAATGTGCTAGAGAGTATAAAGGAGGAGTTCAGGTCTGTCCCTAAGTTGCCTGGAGGATACATGTGTCATTCTTCCAGAGGGAAATGTGCGTCTGCTCCGTGACTGTGCCTCAATGCTGCTGGGTAATTCATTCTCCTCCCTCGTCTCGTGTGGATGCTTTCTGGATATTGTTCCTTAGTCTTTGTTTAACCTGGAAAACGTTAATAAGCATCTGTGTCCATCTATATTACAGGTACAGAGTGTATGTTTACATGCGTCTTTGTGCCAGCTGCTGTGAATAATAATCATACAGATGGAGAAACATATGTACACACTGTGCTAACCAAGCAGCCCCCTGAGGTGAAAACTAAACGCTGGAATTAATGCAGACTGTTGATTATTTACAACCAAACCAAACGTAGTGTAACACACTGACCCAGATTCTACATAACTCCGTCATTCATAGTATAAGAGCGATGAAATAATAATCAAACAGCGATGAAAAATTAAAATCCCACAGCCTAATCTCCAGCCTAAAGCGCAAGCACAGAGTCCTCAGTCTTCACTCAATACTCTGTATACCTTCTTCATATTCAGGCTCTGTGAACACAGATTTGTTTTTCAAAAGCAAGTAGTCAACTCTTTTTGTTCTTGTCACTCATTTCAGAGAAACAGAATTAAAAGGGTGGTTTCATTATAGAAAATAAACCAACATCCCAGCATGCATACTCTTGCATTTTCAAACTCAAAGGGCAATGTGTTTTCCTCTAACAGGGTGATTTTCCTCTTCTAAACACGGCCACAGGAAGGATTGGTGGTGGGCGGGTCAATCTTAAGTACTGATACATTGATACCAACATTGGTATCAGTAGCCTATTGATCAATACTTGTGTGATAAGAACAATACCTAAGTTTTAGTTTCCCTTATGTGTGCTCCTCTCACACACTTTTATCTTGCGCACTCTCCCCCTCCCCCTCATCCTCGACTCTACTGTGAATGCTGCCTCTCAGTCACATCAGTCAGGCATGCACTACCTGCTCCTTGATGGCAGAGAGGAGCACTGTTTGGTGTAATTTTACGTACAAAATGATGCTAGCTGGGATGTTTTCAGGAAGCAAATAAGATTCAGTGGCAATGTCACAAACTTATACAAATATCAAATAACACAACAAAAAGAGAACTCCAAACTGTAAAGTAAACAGAGAGACAAGGAGTATCCTGAAACTACAACCAGACCTCAGGCTCAGGGACATAAGTCACTAGCAGAGTGCTTGCAAAATGACTTACGATAACCAGGTTACTGGATGTTTATGGAGAATTATGGAGACAAAAGTAACTTGAAGTCATCCCCAAGTTTTGTTAAAGTTATTTTTCAAAGTGTAGTTGGCCTTCAAAGTTGTAAATTTAGAGAATTAATTTAGTATGGACTACTGAGATAGTCATGTAATATGTAATATGTATATCCAGCTAGGTGACAAAATCTGAATGAATTATTTTACTGGCACTGAAAATATGTAACTACATATTTAAATTTTACATAATTGTTTAACAAATGTATTAGACTAGTACCTGGTGTAAGTTGTTTGCCACTGCTGCCCTAAATTATCAGTATATTGTAGATTTCCTAAATGTTTTTATCATATGTAATGGTGAATCTATCAGTATGTGCAATGATACCTTTAATGCTAAAATAGAATAGTTGCTGTTATCCCTTTGAATTTAAATTTACATTAAAAAAAAAAAATCACATGATAACTTTCTGATTGAAAGATCAGTTATTTACTTCCATTAATGAACAGAAACATTAGTTTTAGTGGTAGTGTGTAAGTCTTCATTTAGACAAGCTGCTTTTCTATGTAAAAAGTAGTGACATCCATGATACTGGTTCCATATTTACTTGGTATTGGAAAAATACCAAACTTTGCCGTATCACACGCCACTAGTAAGGATTGGAACTCATGTTTCATAAACCAGAAACTCTCAATTAACTTAGGCAAGTTTCACAGGTAAGCTGACAATTTTGAAGACTCAGAATAAATGAAAGTCATTGACACATGTATAATATGTCTCCAATCCAACAATAAGACATCTGCACATCTCCATGCACAGAAACAGGTGCCAGATAAACACCGTTTATACGCTCTTTACTCCAGCAAGCTGGTTCCTGTTCAGACACTTTAACGCTCTCTCCTTCAACTATTGAAGTCTTTGTTCCTACTCTCAATGACGAATCTGAAACCAAGGGCATCTCACAGACTCTTTCTGGATGATTCTCTGAAAATGAGCCAGGTTCAAAGAAAATGAAAGATGCTTGTTTGCCCTTCAAAACTTCATAATGATGTCACATCTGGTTTTTAGGTGTGAGCTTGGATGCGTTAAAACCACAAAGCACTCACTCTGCAGAGAAGTGGAGCCAGTTAAAAGTTTTCCAAGTTATGTAAGATAACTTAGCGACCTTTAAAGATGTTTGTCTAACCGTTCCTCCGGTGTGCCAGTGATTCATTATGTGCAGGTGTCCTTTGAACGTGTTGCACTGAGACGCTCTCACATCACTTGGTTGTTTGAGACTCACTGACAGAGTCGACTTCATGCTTGTTGCTATGCTTCAAGGACTCGGTATGGGGAAATGTACGGGCCTATGTATCCAAGGATGTTAACATGAAAAGAGTCATTCAATGCTAATCTTAGAGCTAATTCCAACACAAGCAAGATATTTACACTCTGTTCTAAATAAAGGAACTGGTTAAGTTTCACAGTCTTACCAAAAAGATGAAGAACATAGATACTGTTACGTTGTTTAAAAAAGATTTGGCTGATAAAACTTAGCCACAAGAAACAGACTATAAGAGAATGTATCAGATCAGTGAAGGACCACATTGGCCATTAAATCATTATAACTTAAATCAATTTACAATAGGTTTTACTCCAGACCTGCAGTGAAGTTTGTTTCTTATTACAAACACTCAGTGGTAAGTTATACAACAGAACTCATTTAAGCTGTGCTAGACAACAAGACAACAAGGTCCCAGACTATAATTTGAGTCTCAAAAGGAACTGTGTGTGCTACCTTGATTTTATTTCTTTGCATTGTGAAAATAGTCACTCACAACATGTGTGAGGTTACGGTTTTCTGTTAACCCTTTGGAAATTAGAACACACACCTCATCAACAGTTTGGGGACTGTTTGTGTGACCATGTAGCCCACCAGATAAAGGCTTGAATGAATTTTCATAGCATAGTAAGTTCTTTATTTTTCACTATTTTTGTCATAGCTGCCATCTTTACTATCTTAATGCCAGGCTGACACCAGATCTGTGTCCAATCTGTTCTATTTTATAGTCTGGCAACACATACCAGCCTGTAACTCCAAGGAGGAGCCCGTCCTCCTCATGGTTGTTTTTACTGGGCTCTAAGAACCTAAAACCTGATGTCTGCTCTGCTCATTATGGTTATTTGTTGTTGTGGTAAAGTTTATTATAAACTTGTAGCAACACGGATTTGAAAGTAAATATTTCATTGGTGGTTTTATGCCAGACTCCCTGTCCTGCTCCATCTGTTCTGTGCAAATTGATGCACTGATACCACAACACCCGGCAAAACACATGAAGTGTCGCCGATCAAATCTTAAAGGCTCCAATATGCCTGATGTAATGTATCCGCACTGACTAGAATGAAATGTATCAACCCAGTAGGTGGTGAAGCACAGAGGAGACAGACTGGACACAGCTCTGGTATAATTTGGCTACTTCCATGTGAACCATTGACTCCACTGAAGTGTGCTGTAAATGTTAAAACTTCTTTCCTGCTGATGTAATGACTAAAATGCATCTGTTGTCCAACTCTGCTCCACCAAGGCATTGAATCAGATAAGTTTCTATTCAAGTCAATGAGTCGACTCACAGTGGGTCCGGTCCATTGTCCTGCTGTGTGCCTGGTCCAGCAGGGCTCAAGTGTTGTGCAGCAATCCAATTTTTGCCTGAAGGTGTCAATGCAGCATGGGAACAGGAGCCTGTGACTTTCAAAATAAAATAAATCATGTCAAACCGTGTCATCACATTTAGCTTGACTAAAACAACAAATGACATATTAAGTTAAGTCAGACCAGTAGGTCAATAGGTTTAACAAGGTTTTACAGCCCAAAATAATGGAAGACAGGCTTATTAATGGAGTAGAAAGTGCGGGGACTCCTTGGGCTTGTCTAACCCAACACACAACTGGTGTGAGTAAATGAACACAGTCAACAAGCAATGGAGCAGAGCCAGACCTCAGATGCATCTGGTATATTTCAGGTGTAAGACCAACCCCGTCCACAATCCCTCCCCTTATGCTAGGGATTTAACCTAAAAGTTTAAACTTGATGTTACCTAAGCTAACATTTCCTTTAACTAGTTGTATACAACACTTTTACGCCTGATGTGATGCTGGACTCTAACGGACGGTTTGAACTAGAGTTGCACGTTCACAGATGTAACCCCAACATATCCTTAAAGCAGGCTGAGGAGGGATCTGCAAATAAAGACAATTTAGTACACGTGTGATTAAAGGTTTGTTTGTTTGTCTTTGTTTCTATGGGTTGTCGTGACAAAACTCCAAAAAGAGGAATCTGAGACCAAACGTCATAAATTAATGAATGAAATATGTATATTAACCAGAATACATTGTAGTTTTACATGTGGTGATTTTATGAGACATAGTCATAAATTCTGAAGACAGTTAATCTATATTCTTTTAAAACAACATACAAGTCAATAGAAAAGCAGCCAGCTGTCTCCACTGTAATGAGGGACGTGGATTGTCTCGTGAAGTGAAACTCAGCAGCTGAGGATTAACCACCAGCAGTTGCAAAAGCATGAACAGGCTGGCTACAAGCCCGTCCTTCATGACAGACTCAGTTTCTTACACAATTGCTTTAAAATCTTGGTAACTTTGACAACGTAGAGCTGTTGACACAGTCAACACTTAACAGAGCGGATCTGGTTTATTTCCAGAGTAATGTAACACTTTAGGTCTATTCAATCTACCACTAATCTTTAATGTGTTCATTTTTAAGGAGATACAATGAAAGCTTGAATGGATTGTCATCTTTCAACAATGCTGGCAATCATGACTTCAAATGCAGAAATATATTAACAGAAACCCAGGTTTCCCAAAAGTAAAAAACACTTGTAAATGAATCAGCATTACGAATTGGCTGTGAATTAAACTAGTTCAATGTTAAACACTATGGCAGGCTTTCTGGCTTGTACTGTAGCCAGTCACTAGAGGGAGCGCTACATGTTTTGGCTTCACATATGTTGGTTGTTGTTCTACATTCTGCATAGATAACATTATTTTTCTCTGGCACAGACAGACTTGTGACGAACAGGTTCTGCAGTTTTATCAGCCTTAATCAACAAGTGCTCATGTGATTTAAATATGTGCCTGTGGTTTGATATTTATCTGTCCTGCCCTGTGTTCATCTGCACACTTATCATAAAATGAAGGTGTGTATTTACTTTTAATTTAGTTCCAAAGAAAACATCTCACACTAAGAAGTGTGTGTTAAGAGTTTGATGGGAAAGAGTTACAAACACCTGCATGTGGCGTATTCGTGTGCTGACTTTTGTTCTTCTTCCTGCTTCCTCTCATAGGCGATGTGACATTTTGTTGAAAACAACCTGTTTATTTGAGATGCAGAAAATCTGACAGCTACTTAAAAACATCAACCATAAGCTCAGGCTTTGGTGTTGTTTCCCTCAGAATCAAAGAGAGACGGCTCTTCTGAAACTCACAGTTTTGCTCTGACAGGTAAGAAGACATGTTGGGAAGGCAAAGAGTCTCTAAATTTACGGTATTCACGAAGATGCATGTTTTTGTCTGTAGATACATGCAGAGTGATTTGGCAATGGTTCAATTTTAGAGACTCATTGAACAAGATGACTATTGATGAAACAAACTACTATAGAAAGATCTGCCATGTTTAAGTTAATGAACCTTTCTGATAAACTGGGATACTTTTTAAGAGATGCTGTGTCTTAGACATTGATCACCCTGGCCATTTGAACTGTGCTGTACTCAAGCATGATTGCCCCCTGCGTCCTGACTCTTCTCAACCAGAATCTAGTGCTGCTGTTGGCCCCTACCCTTTCCAAAACACTCACAGGTAGACAAATCAACCCAGCTCCAACCAGAGCATGAGACTGTATGCAAACGTATCACACATGTGAGTGTCTCTTCTGGATCACTTCTGCTGGTCCCAAGTCCATATACAGGAGGAGGGTTGTCAATTTGATATTTAAAAAAAGACAAAAATCAACAAAGGACAGATTGATTGTTGTTCTGAACATACTGAGTAATTTTAAGTGTTCTTTTGTCCCTCCCATGACGTTATTTCTTCTACGGCGCCCATGATTATTATCATAATTAATGTAAAAGACAATTATGCAAATATTCCAAACATCACAGCTGTGTTTCACTTACTCCTTTTGTCTTGTCTTTAATCCTGTTACATTTACATTTACATTAATGAGAAGTTGTTAGTAAAGGACAAAAAGGGACATTTTTAGACTTTTACTGAACAGTAAGTGTCTCCAACCATGTACCTCTATGTCAGCATTAATTTGATATAGTGATGTTTGTAACTCTCTCTTACCTCTTGTTTTGGACACCTTTGTCATTTTTTGGATTCCATGTGCACCAAACAGTCTCTGGTTTAACAGTCATTGAACTTTGATAACTGTGTGTAGCTTCATTTACAATATTTTAATTTGGGGCAAAGCTTCTACCTTGGTCCACATTAAAATTATTCTGCACATGCACATTTTTCTGAACATTTTTATTACTCTTCATGGTTTATGAGCATGCCAGTAATTGAAGAAGAATGCACCTAGATACCAAACTGCTTGTGACCCAGAGACAGTTTACAGGTCACCATACCTCAACAGGATCACCTCATGTGTGCTCTGAAACTCATGGTATATAAAGAGGGTTGTCTGTCGGTGTGCAGCTGGCATGAATTATAGTTTGATTTACATTAAAACCATTAAAAAAGAGACACCTCTGGTCTTTCACACTCTTGGATAAGATCCAAGTTACACATACAGTGTATGAGTGCGAAGGTAAAATAAGGTAACCAAACAGGTCCACACAACTTTTGCAGGTTATTCGAGGTAATGCATGCACTACAAGGCAGTTTAACAAAATGCTGCAACTGATATTTGCCTCCATAAAACTGCCAGTTTTAACTTTATGTGGGAGGAAGTTGTAAGGCTGGGTCCAGCTGCAGGGGCAGACTGATGTTTATATCCTGCATCAATTCATCCTCATATCAACATTATCCTCAGATGATCTCAGTGCCCAGAAGTCATTATTTAGACTTCTTGGTCTGATATGGACCTCTTCATGAGATTAAATTTACAATGTCTAAACAACAATGACAGAACAAAGAACCTGTTATATTTTATTGCTCATAACTTATCTAATCTGTACCATAATACAATAAGGAAGTGGCCAACACACTCCGTTGATAAGAGCCATCTCAAACAGCAGCTTAATGCAAACCAGAGCAAAGATCTCCTTTTGTCAGACTGCACAATAAACTGTGTTCAACTGCTCTAAAAATAATCCAACGATATGTTATAGAAATCAAATAAAAAGATTGATGTACCATGAGCAAAGTGTTTTAGTGTCAAGTCTGTGGCTTTTTTGTTACTATGATGACAACTTTTATTTTACCTCTTCAAGTTGTAAACACTGACTTTCATTGGCATGTATTTATTTTCAATTTATTCCAACGTAAATTAAAACAGGCTTAAGTAAGATGTGTGAGCGGGGTCGCTTACTAAAACATACTTTGTAGCCCTGAGCAGTGGTTGAAACAATATCAACCTTTGTCTATGAACAAAGATATTCTGGTGGGAAGAGGTATTTTCTAGACAAAGCAACATTTGCATGGGATTAGTTTCACCTGGGAACCTCTGGTAGTGGGTGTGTAATCTTTGTCAAAGTCTAAAAATTTCTTGTGTTACTCCCTCATTGATTGTGTATTTTTGAATAAAGTCAAATTTGATGCAAAGTGAGTGACTTGAAAAATATTTAAATGTGCTGTGAGGATTTGGGGTTTAAGACTTTGTTTATGAGTACTAGCACCCCTGTTGTAAATAAGGAGACTTTTGTCAAGGTGAAGGTTTCTAACCTGTTTTCATACTTTGTATTCATGCTGCAGCTAACAGTCGTACCGTACACTGAGTTAGCAGATCTCCTGATTTATGAACACTTCTTAAGAGATCATCAACGTATTCCAACACAACCCAAGCAAAACATTTTCTCCTCTAAATCAACTAGTCTACATATCACAGATTTGGAAGGAGGCTAAATTGGAGTGACGGAGGTGCTCAGGTGTCACTAGGCAATTGGTAGGTGACTTTGAGAAAGTGGCAGGTGAAATTCAGCTATTGGCAGGTGCCACTGATCAATTGACAGACATCTTATAGCAATTGGCAGGTGTCATTCAGCAATTGGCAGGTGTCACTGAGCTATGGCAGGTGAAGTTGAGCAATTGGTTGATGTCACTGAGCAATTGGCAGGTGTAACTGAGGAATTGGCAGGTGTCGCTGAACTTTGGCAGGTGTCACTCAGCAATTGGCAGGTGCAAATGAGCAGTTGGCAGATACCACTTGGCAGTTGGTAGATGTCACTGAATGATTGACAGTTGTTGCTGCGCGATTGGTAGGTATCACAGCTATTGATTGGTGCTTCTTGGCAATTCGCAGGTGCCACTGAGCAATTGTTAGGAGTCACTGAGCATATTTGCATACCACAGATTGCTTGTGAATCCATTGTCTGCTGCATCTTATATCTTATATTATATCTTTTTGCTTTGGTGCCCATTTTAGGCAGGGAGGTCATATGCCTGGTGTTTTGATACAGGACAGGATGTGATACCTGAGCCATGACTAGGTAAGACTGATGACGTCTGCAGCTCCATCAATAAGGACAACAGCAGATTCAGTGGCAGCAGCAGTCCATAGCCTCACTCTCAGAGTTAACAAGGATTTATCAGAGATTCATCCCAATGGAAACATAAGCTGAGCACTGCAAGACTTGACTTTTGTTTTTAGACAACTAGTTCACTTGTACTCAGCCTCATATAGATTAGTATTTGTGTGTGTATGTGTGGGTGTGTATGGGGGTGGGGGGGTCAAGGGCATGTGGGATATCCATTGTTTTGAACTGATAGTAAAGCACTTTGTGCTACTCCACTGTATGAAAAGTGCTCGATAAATAAAGTTTGATTTGATTTTATTTGACAAGATTAGCAGAAGCCAAGCCAAAAACAAAGGAATAAAAAGGCTGTTCACAGAGCAGAAAATAACACATTAATGGCCTGGTACAGAAACTGTCTCCCATTTGGATTGCTGATTTTGCTAGAACTGTCGAGGAAGTGATTTTTTTTCTAACTGGAAGATATTAAGACTGTGGGCTTGCACTCGCCTATTTCCAATATGGCCATGCTCGCCATTTGGCTTCAAAGCTTGGCTCCCGTCAGGCTACGGTGGCTACATCCATCTATTACACAGTCTATGGTGATGGCATACCAATGTCTCTATGACAGCACCATGCTGGTTGACGAACTTTAGCAGTAGGAGGAGATCAGAATTTCTCACCGCTGAAAATTTCTGAGATGTATTTTGTAGTAATGGTGGAAACAAACAGAAGAAAGCTAAACAGGAGAGAGACAGAGCACAGGCTAGAGGCTAAAACACAAGCTAAGCTGTTTGTGATAATGTTAATTCCAACCTACATGCAGCAGTGATACTGCAATGATCTGTTCAAACCTGAGTGTCTGTCAATAAATGAAAAGCCAGGTTACGTTTACTGTGCTTGGTAGATGAGCACTGGCAGGATTCACCATGTTGTGGATATGTCTCAGAGCACTAGGCTGTCAGTAATGCTAAATGTTACAGGTTACCAAACTATGGTACAAACTGAGCTCACAAAGTTTGCCTGTTGTCATGTTTCAAACAGTAGCTCTTCATCGGTGTAAAAAAGACAAATATTACCATGTTGCAAGGTATCCTGTAAAAAGTCCTGAATAAAGGAAAGCAGTGTATAAAAAAGCCGCTCCATTCATTTTTCCAAAACTAACCAAAACAAACACAGGTCTTGGTTTATCAAGTTATCGGGAAGCGGAGTCTTTATTGCTAGTGCTAATGCTACCTTTTCCAGAAAGTCTTCACAGATACTTTAACTGTTGATTTGCACCTGCAATTTGCCTTTAACAATCCAGCCTCCTCCTACTGTCCCTGCACACAGCTCCTCATCCCCAAGAAAGCCGCCCTCCCCATAAATGTGAAGGGGAGTAAAGATATTTAATCACATCTAAAGCCTTACATTAGCCTATTTTCAGGCTTATGACTTTTAGAAATGCAAGGATACTTATGCATGAATGATAAGGAGGGTTGAGATGGGGTTTACCAGCAGCAGTGAAACTTAATGAGCAGCTGGCATAAGAGATTATTCCAATAAAACTACAGAATGAAAAATAAAATAAAAGAGACTAATCATATATGAAAAGCAAACAAACGCTAGACTAGTATTGGCTCACAAGGTCACCTTTTCCATTCAAGATAAA
The DNA here is from genome assembly GCA_008086565.1 of Thalassoma bifasciatum. Lineage (NCBI taxonomy): Eukaryota > Metazoa > Chordata > Actinopteri > Labriformes > Labridae > Thalassoma > Thalassoma bifasciatum. Next base: position 186,078 of record RPOG01000624.1, read on the forward strand.
TCATCTTATATTCGTGCAAATTTACACAGGCATGCAAGCAGCCTATAAAAAGAAATGAAATGGGATTTGTAGTCAGAAAATACAAACCGTGTTAAATAAATTAGAATATTCAAAATGCATAGTGTGGCATTGATCTGAAGAATATAAATCATGTCATTCAAATCCTCCCACTCCTTAAGACACACATGCACACACACATACACACATACAGTAAGTTAGAGCCGTATGTTTCCTGCTCTGTCGGCATGCACCAGGCCTACTGTAAAAACAGCCAACCGCCATCGAAAATAGGAGAAAAAACTTGGGAGTTTGTAATAAGGGCGAGGCTTATTTTGGTCGGTTCCTGCCCGTGAATCAGCTCTCTGATTCCCCGTAGCGATCAGTCGGAGCGCTACAATTGTCAGTTTGGTCAGTGCACCGCTTTTGGACGTTTGTTTTCGGCTCCATGTTGAAGTTTTTGTGCAGACTATCGCAGCCGTGTTCACTCTCTCCACACTGATACAGAGCGCACACACGCTCACACACACACTCAGTGACACTCACACACGCAGACTCACACGCAGACACACGGAGAGCTCTCGCCTGATTTGCACCAGCGCGGGTCATTTCAGGTTAAACCCTGGCGCTGTGTCCCGCTCAGTTTAGCCGACGGAGATCCACACTGGTTCCAGTTGAGGAGGAATGCACAGGCACTGGGACTCCGAATAATATTTGGATAAGGGCTTCATCTTGCATATGCGGTATGTAACATGTTTTTTGGGATTTTTTTATATTTTTGGCAACAGTGTAGTCAGTGACAGCCTCTCCAAAAACTGTGCGCTTTGACAGCACGTCAGCAAGGTGTCCTCATGTAACACTTCATAAGCGAAATGCTCACATTAATGTTCATGCTTTTCACATGAACACTACTGTGTTATTTACGTCCTGCGAGGGTTATGGTCTTCACCAAACTTCGTTGACAATTTTAGCAATTCAGCCTTGTTCGTGTTGTCGGCAGGTTGTTCACACCTGAGTGAACATGACTGAGACATTTCTAGAATTCTTGGAGTCTGTGTGATAATTCGGCTTAGATATTATCCAGAATGCTGTACTTAATGTCTGCGATATTTTAACTTTATCATAGGTTAACTCCGCTTCCTCACGCCCACGGTGGTGTTTTTGTCAGGATGAGATGGCAGGAATTAAATAATATTGATGAAAAAAGTTTGAACTTAATTGATTTTTTGCTGCTTTTTACTGACGCCGAATTGAACATTGCTTTCTTTTACTTATTTTAATGCGCTTGTATTGTTCTTTTGGGTTGTTAAAGAAAGCAAGAAAGTGAGGAGTATGAAATTGGAGGTTTTCGAAGCGAGGTTCCGTGAGGGGGAGAGGGAAGCACGAACCCGGGTTAGCTTTACGGGAGACTTGAGGGGAGTTGGTTCCTGGGCCCGAGTCATGGGTCCACTCATAGCCTCAGGTATCCAACAAGCCTGTTATTATTCTTTCTCAGCGGTGTATTATTATTCACTCTTGTGGCATGAAGTACATGCAGTTTATTTTATCCCATTGTTCCGGTGCAACCTTTGCTTTCTCTTCGGCAACGTGAACTTCACTGAAGCGCTCGATCAACATCTGGCATGCAAAAATAAGCAATCCTTTCATAGTGCATTAGTGACCTTAAAGGTTGGACTTTTCTAATCATTTCTCCTCAGTCATCGCTCCCAGCGCAAACAAACGTCTGAGAGCTGTTTGTTGGTGCTTTATTTGACGGAATAAGAGGCATTACCCCGAGGGGAAGATTTGTTTGTGAGTGTAAAGTTCACGTGGTATATTTACAAATAATTATACATTGTCCACTCCATCTTGCCTTGCTACAGTTAGATATAAGCTTATGTTTGATAACATGTCAGAGCACAATGATGCCTTCAAAGGCTGTCAGATAGGAGCCGACAAACGTGAATGATCATATTTCTGCAGGGATGATCCAGGTGACTGTGGGAGGCTTTTATTCCCGGGTGAGGAGGTGTGAGATTCATGGGACGGATGATAAGAAAATTATGACATCAGGTTGTATTTTATGTAATATTCACTGTTTGAATAATAGAATTTTTACATCTTAGAGACACTACAGGGGATATTGTCATGAATATTTTTTTAAAACACAGAAAAACAGGTTATTTAAGCAACTGATCATATAATTTCAGTAAGCATGAAGAATATATGAAGCCAATTGAGTGCTTTATTGGTATTATGTTTTTATTTTTAAAAAAATGTGATAAACTAAAAGAGTATTAATCTGGGTTTATTTAAATGCTTTACCCCAGCACATGTATTTCTTAACAGAAGTGCATTCTTAGGTTTTAAATCATCCTTTTTAAAGAGAGTCGCTGCATTTTTTATATGGAAACCTCAAACCCTGAAATGCATGACAATTCAAATTTACTTCATGTGAAAAAAAGGAGTTTCCAAGGAGCAACTGAAGGCAGCATCAGTCCTCAGCTGAGGGTATTTAAGGTCGCTCACTCTGCCTGTTTGCTGCTGTTTTGTGGGAGCTCGCAGACTCATTTTTGCAACAGCGCTTCATGCTGTGTTTATGTATAACTGCAAGACGCATAGAGCAGGATTTTTCCAAAATATCGTGTACATTCAGGGGAAGAAGAGTTGGCAGTGCTGGTCTAATGGCTTGGAAGCTTTGGCCATGAATGTTCGATACAATCACGCTTTAATGTGTTTGTTGGAACTTGTTGGGCTGTTTTCAAATCTCTATGGAGGCCCCACCCCTGAGATATGTCTGTCAGTTTTACAAGTCTCGACTCCTAGCAGGGGAGAGCTCCAACATCTGAACATATACAACCAAAGAGACCATCATTTCAGCAAATTTAACCAGACATTTTTAATCTACATGCAGAAACATGCTGTTATTAAAATTTTTAGAGACATTTTCTTTCAAAGTAATGACATGTATCACACTAAACTGGTTTGTGCAGGCAGGTAATTTGATGAAAGAGCTTTTAATTATTAATAGAAGCAAGATTTGTTTCTGTAACAGTAAGCCAAGAATTTCTTTAACCATTTTCTGCACACACAGTAATTTGAGACTCACTTGAAAAAAGATTTAGCAACACTTTTTATGAGGTGTAATAATCCATACAAGCATGCAACACATCATTTTTAACATTCCCACGCATCAGCTGCACAGGTATTAACATGTGGTCCAGTTTGAGGGCTTAGTATATAAACTGTGCTCAAAATTAACACTTTTTAAAAAATTGTACACTCACAAATGTCTCCGTGTGTCCTGAAAGGACTTCTCCCACACTTCTGTGGGTTTCTATTTTTACTGTAGTCTAACAATGTCTTGTATTTCTTAACCTTTCCCCTCATTTTACAAACATTTGGGTCCAAATGACTATTGAGATTACAGACAGACCCCACTGGGGCCGATTAGAAACAACCATTACATTGCTTTCTTTAACCCAATCAGAAACATTTACAAATCTTATCCATGCAGAACATACGAGTTGATGGTCTACTGCTGCTCTGATTGGTTGGTTTGTCTATGTTTAAAATGGCTAGTTTGAAACAATGTTTGTGTAACAACAAGCGGCAGCCTCTGGCCAATGAGAAGGAGAGGAAAAAAAACTGCAGTTTCTGGAGTGTCCACTTGAGGTTGTATTTGAAAGCAAAGGAAACTTGATAAGAGACAATATTAGAGTCTTAAAAAAGATAGTTTTGGCTGTGTAGCTCACTCCCTCATTTAAAACAACTGTAAAGGGTGGCTGATTTCTCATAGCACTTTTGTTTTGGTTACATTTAGGCTTTGCATTGTGCATAATTAGAAATAATTAAGGGTGTGGCTGATTCGACTGACAGGTGGATGCATTAAATCTGTTTTTAGTTGGCTCATCTATAGATACAGTTGCCGTTGTGTCATTGTCGGTTGGCAGGGCCTCACACCTGCAATAATGCAAACAATTAGTATGACTCGAGCGCGAACAAGCTGTCACCGCCTATGCTTCGTCATTACTGACAAATGGTAAATAGCGAAACACTCATAAACTGAACTGAATGAAATCAGAGTGTGGTCTATAAGTTAGAAAGACTGGACTAGTGAGCCCACTCACATATACCACAGGTCACTTACTGTCTGGTTCGCAGTTGGATTTCCTTCCTTGACAGCTTTAACATGATTCTGACTATATCTATGACACGAGTAAGATAACAAATCTTTTTGCCTGTTTTTAGATATTTTTTCAAAGTAAGTTGAATTTGCATGGTATTGATTTTTATTCTCAAAGAGAAAAACAATAACAACAACCTGCTGCTGCTGACAAGATTACAGTAATATCCAGGTTATGAGCTGCTATGTTTTTCTCATGCTTTGAACCCTGCGACTGAAACAGTGATGAGACTAATTTTTTTTTTTTTGTGAGCCAACAAACTTCATGCCATCAAAACATTTAAGCCTTGTGTGCACAACTTTTCATCCGAAAACACAAAAAAAAATAAAACCCACTGAAAATGTTGTAGTATGCATGCCAGGCCTGAAGTTGGCTATTTAGCCGTTAAAGTGGTATACACGTTTCTAAGGCTGAAAAAGAGGTGAGCTGATCATCTGGTGTGTATATTGAGAACTTATTCACTGATAGCAGAAGCGCTGCAATACATGCACGTTTTCTTTAAAGGCGGTCAGTAGATTCAGCAGCACAAGCATGAAACGGTAGTCTACTCTGGAGCATTTTAGGTCAGCTAAAATGCTGTTTGTGTGTAAACAAGAGGCCAAAACACAGGAGGAAGATGAAGATAGAGATCAGTGACTTTTCTGGTATAGGCTACTGTGTAACCAGCCATGTTACAGGCACAAATCATTTATTTAGATAAAATTTTAAAAAACCTTTCAGTGTAATATCTTTCTGTGTAAGTATTCCACGTCACGTCCTGGACACCTGTGGCTTATAGACAAGTGCGGCCCATGTATGTACAAAAATTGTTTCCTTTTTAAATTGAGTGGGTGCGTCTTGTATCCAGGTGTGCTTAATAGTCCAGAAATTATGGTACATACATTTGGTATTACTTAATTTGCAGAGTGGCACAGAGTCAGGATACTATTCTACCTTTAGCTGCTGAAACCCTCAGTCTTCCACCTGAGAGGAGGTGGCTCATCACATGCTGTGAATTCATTGATTTTGTCATTAATCGCTCTAACTTCAGGTTTCAGCTTGCTGATTTAGTTATGTTAATCTGCTGTGAAGAGTCACCTCATTTGAGAGTGTTGAAATGCGGTGCTCAGCATTTCGACATCTAGCATTTGCTGAAAGGAAATGTGGGCCCTCCCTTTGGTTCTTCTCTGACCTAGGGATGCACAATATTATCTGCGCATTATTGGTGGATATTGGCTCAAAAATAAAGGTTTGGAGGTATTGGTCAACAAGCTGATACCTACCAGTATAATGGGCCTCTGCTTACTTGATTAAATGTTTGACCTGTGCACATTGTCCCTAACACAACATAATGACACAACATGACCCTCACGGCAGAGTAGTGACTCATATAGTTTAACAAGTGAATTGTGCCTGTAGTCTTTGTAAGTAACAGCAATAAATCTCTCCAAATCCTGCAGATGTGTACGTGTAAACATACTTATTTATTCTGCTCACTGAGTCTCTCCCTCTGTGTCCAACAGGTTGGCACTGATATGCTGTCTGACAGCACATGATCATATATGAAAGGTTAAATTTAAATTGAATTATTGGAAAACAGCATTAGTTTTTCTGTATTTCATTGCTACTAAATGTAGTTTATTAGACAGGTATTGAGAGCCAGAGCTTTTGTCAGATTGCTGTTCTGTATAGCCAGAAATCTGGAGATCCAGATGTAACAGAAGGACAAAAAGCTTTGCTGTAGAGCTAACAGAGTGTGTACATTATGATAATGTCAGAAGCAATACTTCAGGTGAACCACCTTGCCTTTTTGTGTCAAAGTAAAGCTTCCCAAAAGTCACTTGCTCTGGCACATCAACTGATGGTTGAATATCAGGACTCAACAAGAACTGATCATTTGTGTAGTAGCTTTAAGTTTTAAGATGATTACATTCATTTGACTGAAACTGGATGTATATGTCTTCGTCTTTTATCAGAATGCATGACTGGCTTTGATCTGCAGAGTCAGGTGGTGCTGCTTATGCATGCTGGGTTTGTTCAGCGTTTTCAATAAGAAACATGAGTAACGACAAGTGACTTGGAGGCATGTGATTGGGCCACACCAAAAACTGATGTTTGGGGGTGATTCTAAAATTGCTAGAGGTCGCCACTAATCCTGTAGGAATAGGGCTTATTTGGTATGATAAAACCACCAAACAACTGGTTTACCACATTCATGGGGAAAAAGAAAATACCGCAACTTAGAAAATACCATGATATATTTTTTTGCCATAGTGCTTCGTGCTTAGTGCTTTCAGCACTAAAACAGACCAGGTTATTGTTGGGTGGCTCCAATTTCCACTGTCATTACTATTATTATGTTTCATAAAGTCCCTTCAGAAACCATCAGGTGACACCACTGAGATTATTCTTAAAAAAGATCCAACATCACGGCACCAGTATTTTTTGTTCTGCCCGTAAAATGATCCTTTTCCAAGTGGAGTCAGGTGTTTCTGCTTTCAGCCAGAGTCCTCTGTGAAGATCTTTTCTGTAACGCTGCCAGACATTTTAGATAACAACCTTCAACTACCTCGGACAAAAACGTGGCGTTTTAGTGGCGATTTATTGATGATTCTCATCTGTACTGAGAGAAAACCTTCAGCCATTACGACTTGACTCAGGCTGCAGACTGAAGCCATCTCTGTGTAGTAAAGTAGGCCCCGGGCTTAAAATTACTAGAAGTAGGGCAGAACAACTGAATTGGGTTATTTACTCATTTTTCTGGAAATAATCTCATTTAATTTAATGTTATACATTGGGACAAAACTTAGCTGCGTTTCCAGATTTGATGACCTTAGATCACTTTCAGCTAAAACTGCACAACAGGGATCCATGAAGATGAAGTCATGCAGAGGAGACTTCGAGGGCCTTACATTGGATCTATACATGCAAAGCCAATTCTAAAGCCCCATCTGGGTTCAGCACCGAGCTTGTGCCATGTCAAAAAATGAGAAAGCTTCACCTGTTTGCTTTGTGGTGTTCATTTTAAAGTGCAGGGCTGCAGAGCAGCGGCTGAGCTACTCGTCCTGCTTTTTGAAAGCAAACCCATCTGCGCTCTTAGCACCACAATTGTTTCAGAAATGGAAATTTAAGTCATTCATTTCACACCAAACATGATGTGAAAGTGCCCATTCATATTTTATCACATTACATAACACCAGGATGTGGATTACAACGGCATTTTGTCCATCAAAGCTTAAAAATCTGATGTTATCCTGTTCTCTTTAGAGCCTCCATTTTAGGAGACCTGCTTTTTCACTGCCATAATTTGCCAATTTGTGTCATTGACAGCTCCAGACAGGGGGCAGTCGCTCTGTAAAGTGAGAATAACTGCATAAAAAAATAATTTATTCAGTGCTATTTTATTTGTTTCAACTGTTTGGTTGGAAAAGGGGCCTTGATAAAAACATGACATAACATCTCTGAAAACGTCACAGACCTTGTGACTCCTAATATTTCTCCTTGAGGTTTTATTTGCCCCAAAGTTAACCAACAAACAACAAGTAGCTTTGTCAGTTATCAAAATGATCCAAGTTGAAGCCAAGGAAAAACAAACAACAAGTAAATGAAACCAATGCTGCCATCTATTTATTATTTCATCATTCATTTTCCAGTTTTCTGAATCATGAATTTGATTAATATCCATTACTCAGCACTGACCTTAAACTCCTGCAGTGAGTGTTCAATCAGATTTAAAAGGTCAAAGTTGTTGTAATAGATCTGTCTCATTATGAGACCCATTATGACTTGAAGTGTGCTCGGCAGTAAAAGGCTTTAATTTTACTGCTAAATGCAGAGTTTAGCAAATACATGTCCAACTTAACTTTCACCTGAAAATATATCAAGATGGCATAAGAGATGCTGAAGATGTGACAGACCTCACCAAAGATATGAAGACAAGCTTTCACAGACAGCTAGAGTCTGTGCTCTAAGATAAGAAACTATAAATCTCTCCGTCAAACTCGACTCAAGAGGGCATGATGCTACGATGAGGACTTTGCAAAGTGTTGTGAGCTAGTTAGTTATCTGCTCCATCAGTTTTTACTGGTTCCTGGCTGTAACAAGGTTTGCCTTCCAGAAGGTGGCTGCAGCGAGTCTCAAAGCTGTTTGCTAACAGCATTAAATAAGAGGGGAAGAAGAACAATGACTGCTTTAAGATCAAAAGAAGAAGACAGTTGCCTCACAAAAGAACTAGCAGATATTTGAGACATGATATCAGTGGCTGGACCTCTTCTCCATCTCTGCAGATTAACACTGCTGTTATAGGAAGAACTGGCTGGACCAAGGCCTGGTCTTTGTTCTAGTCCCCCACCATCCATGTGTATCCCATCGTGGGATTGGACGCAGGGAGTGGAATCTGTAGGACTACTGTAATGCCAAACAATGTTGCGCTGTTTATAAGATCAATTGTGTGGTCTGTTCACTTTTATTCAGGTCCTGTTTAGGGATGGGGATCACAATCAGAGATCCCTCATGTTTTTGCTTCTCATTGCTCCTATTGAGTCTCACGCCCCACAGTAAAATAGTGTTGTACTTCAGGTGAACTCAGGTCATTCAAACCAAAATGAATGTGTACCATCGTTTGATCAGTACATATTTTTAAACAACTCTAAATTGCAGGCAAACTGGTATTAAACAGTTTGTGGGAAACACTCCGCTGTAGTGTGGTACCTTTGACATTCTGTGTGCACAAGCTCACCAGCTGCACAAGCTCACCAGCTCCACCTTCAACAGACAGACCCCCTTAAGTTGTCGTGTGTCATTAACCCTGTTTAAGACAATTTCCAGTGTGAATCCAAAAACACTTTGTGTATTTCGTTTTAGAACAGTAACCAAAAAGGTTTCTATGTTATCACATTATTTTGTACACGTCCAGCCTGCAAGAGCGACACTTTGGAGAAAAACTGCAGAACAGGCTTTCTAGAGTACCTTTAATTAAACAAATTCACAAACATCTCATTAGGTAATATGCAACTCCTGTTATTATAATCAGTACAAGTATACACAGGGATTTATGAGGAGTTAATGACTTCTTGGCACATAAAATGAAACGTTGCCCTCAAACTCGTATTTCAGCTGCCACCTGCCTCTCATAGTGAATCTTGATAGTCATCTCTCCAACTGTATGAGTGACGTCTTTTTGATGTGCTCTTTACTCATAGTGAAGCTACGGCCACAAGGGACCACTTTTTAGTTATATATGTATAAGATCTATAATGTATTATGTTGGGCTTCTTCTGTTGCACCAACAAGAATCACACATGTCCCATAAGTCTTAAATAATGGATGTGGATCGTGTTGTGGATGCACTCTTTCCCGGCTGGAGAATGTACATACACAGAGACGGAACAAGAAAAGGTGCATGAGCAGATGATTCATGACAGACGTTGCCTGAGGGGATGTCACCTGATCGTCTCTGCTTATTTAGATAATTCTTTAGGAACTTCCTTTTTTGCTGGTCTTTGCAACTTTGCAGAACATAATTAAGCAGCAGGATCAAAGGTGTTCAACCTGTTTGTCCAAGCTGTATCTCATAGTCATGATATAAGCTCAGTCAAAGCCAGGACTTCCTAACTGCTCCACCTGCTGCTATATTTAGCTTATGCGGCTGCTGGCTGTGTGTATTGGCAAGTTTGTGTTTGCATGAAACTACAGGCAGGCGTGCCCCTAGCTGTACACAGATTACCTGTTTTTCCATTGGATAATCTTGGGACATGACTTAACTTTGGGGCTGCACAGTGACTCAGTGGTTAGTGCTGCCAGCTCACAGCAAGAAGGTCGTCAGCTTGAATCCCACTTTGAGCAAGGTGGGCCTTTCTGTGTGGAGTTTGCATGTTCTCCCTGTGCGAGTCCAGGTTCTCCGTCTTCCTCCCACAGTCCAAATTCATGCTCTTTAGGTTAATTGGTGATTGTAAATTGGCTGCAGGTGTGAGTGTGTGCATAAAACGTTGTCTGTGACGGACTGGTGACCAGTCCAGGGTTTACCCCGCCTCTCTGCCAAAGACAGCTGAGGTATAAGCTCCAACTGCTTGTGATCCTGATCAGAAAAAGCGATAGAAAACAGATTGATGAATGAATGAATGACCAACTTAACTACTTTGGATCAATAAACTCATTCTCCAGCATTATATTATGCTAAATGACAGCAAACGATGGGGGTACCATTGTTGAATGAACATTCGATGCAACATGATTTAAAAGCAACAGAATAAAAAAGAGTTTTACAAAGTTGGACACATGTTAGACTGTTTGAAGTGGCTCAACACATTAAATTAGATTAGCAGATCCTCATTAGAAACACTGGGTCCATGACAAGTCAAAGTAGATTGTACTTGATAGGGTAATTCAATTGGTTATCGTTCATCAGTGTAAATAAGCAAAGTTTGTTTTTACGCTTGCTGCTCTTATAAGAGTCAAAACAATGATTATGTCAGTACACAGTGGAATTACAATGAATATTTCCTGTATTATCCCATGTGTTTCTTAAATAATGTTGTTCTGGCTTTATAATGTCAGTTTCTTGTGTTTGGGTTACACTAATTGGATATCTTTGTCAACTGCACTTTTAAGAGTGGAATTGGCCACAAACTGTGTAAAGGAAAAATAGAAAGAACAAGAACAAGTGGACCATAAATCAGGATAAACAAAGAGCTTAAAAATATATATTTTTTAAATAATTATTATTTTTAAGATAGTTATGTCATTCGAAGGGTTCATAACAGGGGAAGACTTTCTTGGTATTAATGTCATTATCCATATCCACTTATGGATCTAATTCTTTATTGATTCCTAAATCAGTTCGTCCTGTGAATTTTCTATGTTTAAAAAGGTAAGTTTCACAAGTTTTCTGTCAGCTACATTTTATTTAATTTATAAGTAAATAAATGCAAAATTGGTCAAAGGGTCATGATATCCCTAGATATGAATGAAGAAATAGATTAAAAAAACTCTTTGCACATGGTCACTTGATCACGTTAGTAAATAATCAGTACAAACTCAACAGTTCTCATTTAAAAATACTAATGTTTAACATGTTTGTGGTGTTGCCAGCCTTGCATGATAATTCAACATTTCACAAATTAGTGTCCTTTTCAGTAAAATAGAGCCAAGCTTCTTATCAATCCGATCCCTCAGCCATCGTCTTGGAACGTCTACAGCTGACTGACGAGTCTTAAACACATCCGAAGAAATCCTCACTTATTTTTAGGGAAAGAAAACAAAGCTGCTAGAATAATTCAGCCAATCATCTCATGTCTTGAAGCTGTTATCAGCAACAAAAGCTTTTATACAAAGTGTGTAATGAAATTAAGTAAGTGACAGTGTGTTTAATACTATTTCTCAGGGATATTCCATTTTATTACACTTAAAGTAATTTATAAATAAATAAATATGAATATGTAGGGTTTGATTTCTTTGTATGTGTGGGTTGCATGGGTTTCTTGCTGAGATCTAGTGAAATTTTTATGTTGATAGCACCATTAGGAATATATTTACTTGGAAAAGTGTTGACATGTACAATACTTATTCTACCAGCTTTAAATGAGCCCTCACCACTTCGCTGTTAAATATGAAAGCTTATAACAAAGACTCGTGTTTGTATTCATACAACCATAGGGACTCTGTGGCTGTGTATTTGCAATCTCAAAGAAATTACACCTCTAAAAGTAGCAATTACTAAGTAGCAGCCCTCAGTTTTAATATCCACAAATGGTCACCAGTGAGTGTTTTTCCACAGCGGTTGCACCGAAAAAGAGGGAGGAAATCTACTTCAGCCTCCCTCTACATAAACGTCTTGAATTGCAGTGTTCAACTTTTCATGCGAGCTGCACGTGTTGACCCATTGTCAGTGAAATCAAACCAGAATGGCAGTGAGGGCACAGGTAACAAGATCCACAGGCTCACACCAGGACACAGCAGGTTGAGTTTGAAGGCAGTTCACTCGGTCAATGAGGCAGAATTACACTTGGCAAGTCGTGGACTGAATCAGCCAAACAGCTCTCAGATAAACACACTGGCACACAGGTGGGCCAACAGGTAAACAGCAAGGCAGGACTCCAACTATTCAAGAAACTTGAAGAAGAGCTGCAGACACTCCTCGATGCAGGGCTCTCAAGATCAACTCGGCTCTTATCACAGATTTCTTCGCTCTGAAGGCTCAACGTATTTTGGAGTTGCTCCAATTTGTTGCTTCAGCCTGCAGCTGCAGAACATATTCAGCGCAGGCTATTGTCTCTAATTGAAGAGTGAATACTGAAAGTGTGAGTGTTTTCCTCTGACAGGCTCTGATTCTCATTCTGAGTTTCCGACAACATAAAGATATGATACCCACTGTGAAAGAGCTCTTTTGAGGAGCAATATCCTTTTTTTTAAACCACAAACAGACATTACATTTTCCTCTTCAAACCCACAAGATTCCATTGAGAAAAACAGCAATTTTACTCTGCAGAAGAGAGATTTTGTTTTTCTACAGCTGCTGTGGATGTGCCAGTTTGTTAAAGTTATTGTGTGACTTGGATGTTTTCGAATGGTGAGGTCTTACCCACTACAGCATTAATGGGCCACACAAAAGTAAACCAATCAAGGAAGAAGAAGATCAGCGACTGCTTTGTACTGGCAACAAAAGTGTTTGCTCTGTTTATAGAGTCTGTTGGCTTTTGGGACAACGATGTGACGTGTTTCTGGTAAAAATAATCTTATCCTTGGATGGGAATGGGGATCACCACAGTGAGTCATTAAGGACCTGGTGTAGATCCTGATTGGTTGGTCCCATGTGGTTGACCCTCAAGCTGATGGCCTGGATTCTAATCCTACATGTTACTCCTTATATTTTTTTTTTACCCTTTTTCCAGCTTTAACCACTGTCCTTTCCTCTCTAATTAAAAGCATAAACAGACTGTAAGACTAACTTTAACTGTCCCTGCATAACTTTGTCTGAAATCACCCGCTGAGAAAAATATTGTTTTACATGTTTTACAAGACCTCAAGAGGCAAATTAAGAGAGAAAGTGAACATTTTTTTTCTCGTAACTTCTCTCTCAGTCCCCTCTACTTGACTAAGTGGGAGGCAAAAATAAGGGCTGACTTTGCCAACAGAAACACCTATAAAAGCATTAGGACATTGTCATCACTCTCTCTGACCTCTTGCCAGTCTGAAAAAATGGTGTTATCCAAGTTAAGGTTTAGAGATTAAACATTTAATGGAACCTGTTATTGTCTGAGGAAGTTCAGTTTAAAAAGATATGGACATGTTATCATTACAAGCTTCCCGAAAGGACTGCCGCATTATGCATAACAAGCGATGTATATCTGTATTTTTTAATCTAGGTAACATCCTCTCATAAACTTATTTTCCCTGTGATTGTTCTATAACATGCCAGCTCTGTTATATTCACACACCAGCCATGGAAACATGCATTAACGGCTCATTTCCTTTCGCAGATTTTCTTGGAATCTGATGAAAAGTCATTCACTGGATGCTTGGACGTGTGATCATTATGAGACCATTAATTCCAAATCTTTTTGCAGGGACTCAGTCTCTTGGTATTTTCCAGTAGAAACACAGATTAGCTCCTGTGTTTGTAATTTAGGCTGATATTTGTTATGAATTTGTCAAGCTTTCTCAAGCAGTTATTCCAATCCATTAAAAATGTTTTGATTAAATATCAAATCAATAAAAACCCTAATTATATTATAAATGAACATCTATCTCAGAGCAGCTCTGCATTTTTAGCCTAACTGGAGACTCTTTTCGTAGACTGGTACATAAAGCATCATATCTGTGATATTTGGTGAAGTAAATCCATGATGAAACACAGGCTGTTCTGCACTTTTCCCATGGATGTGCAGCTACCAGAGAACTTTGACACTGAAGATACAGAAAAAAACCCAAATGATACTTAGGCGTGCTCTGAATGTCTTTTCTAATTACTCCAAAGTGGATTTATGAATGTTTGTAAGCGAACATTCCTCATCCTCCCAGCCTGTAATTTAGTCCGTACAGATTACTCTAATTTTAGATTTTATTTGTAATTACTAAGTGTTTAGGATTAGAAGTGATTTATCTTGTTCCAAATTCACCAAACTCTCTGAAAAATAACATTTCTCATGAGAGCTCTTTAGGTAATGTTCTCCTTACTTTGATGTGGGCGGGGCTCGGTTAAAAAGCGGGATGTCGGACACTTCTGTTCACCAACCAGGACTCAGCCGCACATGTTTTACAGTCTGTTTTCTTACAACTGTATTTTGCCACCCGCAGGCTAAGTTTAGATGAATCCACAGCCTTAATTAAACCACAAGTTTCAAGTAAGTAGTTTAGGAGATGTTAATGAGAGACTTAACACAGAATGAATGACAGATTTACAAATACATGTTGCAAACAAGTCCTGCTCCTGAGGTTACTCTCTCTGTAGAAGGATCTAAATATCTGCTTCAAAGTGAAAAAGCAAAGAAAACTCCAGTCATTAGATATTTTCATATGAAGCCTGTGTTTTTTTTAAATTTTATTCTTTGAACCAGGTGTGGCCTTATAAGGACAAAAAGAGAGTGCAAACAACAGTGTGTGGTGTTTAGAGAATGAATTGTGGAGGACTCAATTTAACCCTGGCCTCTTGTCACAAATAGTTCCTCTTGTCCACCAGACATCCCCACACTATGGATCAGAGCCCAGAGCTTTATCCTTCACAGGCTGATATGATTTTGACCTTGGAAAAAGAAATAAATCCGACAGCAAAGAAGGAGAAATTTTAACGTAAAAAAACATTCCTGTTAAAATGTGATCATGCTATCTGAAACATGACAGTGTTGTGTCGACGTTCCAGGTCAGAGGACACTCTGACTTTGCAACTCAGCGGTCACTTTTCAATGAAGGAGTGAGAGGCCTGCAGCAATAAGATACAGACTTGACCTGACAGACCTTTATTGAGGATCAGAAATGGGAAATGAGAAACTGATGTGTGTTGTTTTTGCATCAAGAAGCTAAAAAAGACAACATGCCATGTTCCAGGCCACGAGTGATGTGATGTGACTTTTAATCATGTGCACATTGGAGATGTGATATTGAAATACGATGTACTTTTACGCCTGGAACACCAGATGTGTCTCTGATCTGGCGTGTTCACCGCGTATTTCTCATTTGTTGACTCAAATCAGCTGCGTATTCAGTCCAGAACTTTGCAGGACTTCCAGACGACTAAATCCTCAAACCTGTCGACCCCTGGCCCGATTGCACCCATTATGTCAGTTTACAGTTAAGATAATTACGTTAGATTTTGACACGGTTTGTTTTATTTTGAAAGTCACTGCTCATTTTTCAGTGGTTTCATTGCATGACTTCTTGTTCCACTCATTCTGCTTTTTCTGAATTGAAGCGTCACAGCTCCAGGATTTGACAAAAATAGAACAGTTGCATATCTGCTGTGACCTGCCGGAGGAGGGACGTAGCTGGACCACAACAGAACAGATCCAGTGAGCTGACACATTGACTTCAATAGAAACCTATCTGTTACAGTTAACTAGTGAAGGTAGAGTGGAGACACATCTAGTTCTTTTTGGCTGTTAGCCTTTCTGCAATGCATATCCATCTGTTTGTGTCAGTTGGTTTTGGTGAAGACAACAAAATCTAGTATTTGTTTCACCACCCCCGAGAAAAGCAGCCGATGCTATACGTCAAAATTTGCTCATAACTGAAATTTTCACTCAGTCATATAGGAATAATTATTACTGTTATATTTACAGTGTTGTATTTTTCCCCCTAGATTATTATTTTTTACAGCATGAAGATTTTTTGGGAAGATCTTTGCTAAGTTAGAAGTTTCTTTGCTGAGAATTTTGTTAATCTTCAGTAAACAGTAAATGATAACCTTTCAAAATGACATCGATGTCAAACATGTAGATGTAAAATATGTCCTCTGACATGCACAGATAGAGTATCCTAACCTCTAAGCTATAAATCATGCCCTTTGTGTTGGGAGCTCAGCCAAATGTGTAACCACATACCGGACACAGAATAAACTCTCTGTGGAAACATTTAAAGACATTCCTGTGTTCCTATGAACAATGCAAAGCCGGACTGTTTATTGACTTTCTGTTTATTGGGAAAATGTGGGTGTTTAGTTCAACCACACTAGGAAAGCTCGTTAAAGTGGGACCAACCAAAATGAACTGCACAATGCTGAGGGGACACACTGAGTTTTAAAACACATGCAAAAAAAACAAAAGAGAAGACACCAAAATAAAAAGGGTAAAAGGAGTCATGGTGACCTCTGTGACCTCTGTGACCTCATGAGTTGAGAAAGTTGAGCTGGTGCTTTCACTGGGACATCTCAAAAGTTTGACACAACCAGGAAACCAGAGCGCTAAATACAATAAACATGCCACAGAGTAATTTGGTTTCCTGTCACTGTCATTTATCAGATTCTTTCTTTAATATCGTGACCTACATACTGTACTTGTCAACAAGGCAGCAGTGACTCCCTTTGCTTCAGAGTGGGAAACTGTAAGAGTGTTGAAGAGGCCAGACTCTTGCCAAACTCTTGCGGGTGGTGTGATGTTTAGTTGGCTGCACACACTGTACTCTGCAGCTGTCAGAAACAACTGCTCTCATGGCTCAAAGACAGGAGTTGGGTGATACTGAGGGAGTTTTTTCTACATGGTTTGAACAACTGTCTGTGTATTTGTGCCTCATCAGCAACATGGTGCAAATATGACACGAAGAATCAAAGGTGGTCTGAGCGATGGTAATCCCATAAACCAAACAAAAACTTCAGCAGATTCAGTAATCTGTTCTGTGGTCACACGGATAAAATGAGGGGTTGGATCTGAAAACAGGGAGCACACAAAGGCCCAAAACGCAAAGGCAGGAAGAGATAAAAACCAGGGATGTCAACAGCTGACTACTTTAATTGCAAAAATAATTCTGATCGATTCCAGTTTTAGAATTCCATACTTTCACATTTTCAAACAGTTTTAGGTCCACATTGAAAATATAAAGAGCAGCTCTTACGAGTATCTTGCTTTGGGAATCAAATAAATGTTGTGAACCATAGTTTATGATCCCAACTTTCAGATTTATTATTCACATAAACTCTGCATTGCTACTCCAGTGTGCTCTGAAACCAAGACTTAGAGGGAGGAGATAGCTTCAGAGAGATTTTTCTGTCAAACTTTGTTAATTTATGTAGGAAAGGATAACACAGTCACACATCAAGACATATGGAGGAGTACATAAATGTTGATCAGTGCCATCATAGTGCACAGTTGTTCTGGGGTAACTTAGGTTACTTTCAGGCTCTCACCTATTTGCCTCTGTCTGTCTCTGCCTCTGCGAATACTATTTGTTAACAAAGAGTCTTAATCATGTTGAAACCCCATTGTTAATTATTGATATTGATCTTTATTGATATTTCATAAGTCATTCTTTTCACATTAGGTCAGACTTTTTTGATAACATGCCCCAGCATGGCGGTTCAATCACTTAAGTTTCCCTCAGTGACCAAATAGTATTACAGCACCTCTCCAGCCTGCACTCAGAGCTGAAGACTCACAGAGTTTGTCCTCCTCCTGCGTTTTGCCTTTTTTGTCGACTCGAATAATCTTTTTCCAGAGATATGAATGAATGAAAAGTAATTTGTAGAGACATTTCCAGAATAAGGACAAGATGGTCCACCTTAGAAATAAAAAGAGGTGATTTCTGCTGGAAGCAACACTGATATAATTTACCTTGTGGTATGAATGTTGGGCATGTTGCAATGATGATGACTGAAACAATGTAATGTCCAGTAATTACAAGTAACTTTGAAAACACTTGCACTCTTCAGGAGTTCCAGTCTGATTCAATTCTCATTAATTTGTTTTTCAAGGATCTGTGTGAGCAAAACTGTTGCTCTCCATATTTGTTGGATATGTGACTGGTCACAACATGTGAACAAGAGGATGGCCTTCAGACTGAAGTCCTCCAAAGTGTTGACTAGCCTGCAGTGCGTTTTCACTGGTTTGGCAGTGCCATCTCCTTAGACTAAGTTTTCTCTACTCCCTGATGTAGTTGCCCGCTGAAATCAGTGCGATTCCTGCACCTGTATGCTTCGTTCAGAGCTGGAACCTCAACTGAGAAAACTTTGGTGATACTTATTTTCTGTTTGGCACAGTGTGTATTATTTTAATCCACAACAGTTTTTTGAAGTCAAATGTGTTTTTCAAAATCACAACCACCAAATCACACCTAATTTATCTCTTTAACACCACAGCGTCCGATCCAATAGGTTTGGGCTCAGTCTCAGGACTCCAGCTGTCTGACAGTCCTGCGTTATAGCAGACTGAACACGCAGCCGGTTTGAGTTGAAGGAGGTGTGAGTGTGGCATGTCTGGCTTACATTAGTGTGTTTGAAGAGACGTTAATACAGACAACCTTTAAACAGACGTTATAAACATATTGACATGAAGCAAAAACAGCAGATAGTACCCTCTATGGGCAAAAGTATCTTGATTTCCCCTTTTTCAGTTTGTACTTTGGCATACAGATTCCAAACTGTCACACAAGCTACGATTTTTTTTTCACCTAAACATAGTCTGTTACTCTATACCTCACATTAGTTTATGAAAAACAGAAATGATGTCCTGGAGGATTCTGCAGTGAGGGATCTGAACTTCAGGGCATCATGTGGCCTGTCAGTTTGTTGGATTAGTATGGAAGGAGAATGTCAGATTTAAAGGCTTTGCATCCTGGGATTTTATGGAAGTGACACTGAGCTAACATCTTGGAAAGTTAAATGTCACCCTTAATCTTTTTACTTGCAGCTGCTTTCAAACATTTGTCCATGCCTAAAAGAAATCTCATAGAGGTGTTTGTTCTTATGGAGGTATGTGACCCAGGTCTCATGATGTAACCTCCTCAGTAAAACTCTTTCATGTGTTGGTTTGTCAGTATCAGGTTCTCAACATGTGCTCAGGGGTAATGGCTCTCTGGCTGTGAAAGCTCATTAAGCAAACATAGAACAGCATCATAAAAATGAATACAGCATGTACCTGTGGGTTTGTGGTCCAAGAGGCAAACACCTTGACTTTGCATGACTACATCTGTGAAGATACTGGGTGTTAAAACTGGCTGGAGCTTTCACATCTCAAACAAACAACTTAATATTTCTGGCTCGCACAAAAATAACTTAACAGAGTCAGACTTTGATTCTTAAGATTTGTGATAGTGTTTGTACTTTGCCTCGGCAGAAAAATTGAACTCATGAGAGTGTGAGTTTTAAATCAAAGAAATCAGATTTGAAAAATAAATCATGGTTTCATTTTTTCATTGAACACAAAAACTGCCCAAATCATAAAATTATGAATCAGAAAGTCATTTCACATACAACTTAGGCAACAATTTTGCAGAGTAAGGTGAGATTTTCTAATTTTTAAGAAACAGTCAGAAATTACCACCAACTCCCAACAGACTGGAGAAATGGCTGAAATACAACGGATGTGTCTCTGGTCCAGCTCTGCTCAGTTGACTGTGAACGTCAACTCAAAACTATTGCGTTATTATTCTGACAAGCCACCAGACTGACAGACTCCTGGAATCACAAGACAGATGAATTCCTGCTCTTCTCACGACATTGATGAGCCTCTCTTCATTTATTCTGGCCTGTACAACCTCAAACCTCTTGCTTAATACACTCTCGTTTTGACACGGTTTGTTTTATTTTGAAAGTCACAAGCTCTTTATGGATGGTTTCTGTGCACATCTTCCTGTCCTGCTCAATCTACCCAATGCTGAATTGACGTGTCACAGCCTTGGCATCCAGAAAAAATAGAATGGTTGCCTATCTGCTGCAACCTGGTGCAGCTTAACCTTAACCAGCTACTTTTCTGTGAGTTTTGGTCAAAGTTAGTCTCATTTCATAGGTTGGGTTGGAAAGTCTTCAAGTCATAAGTTTGAGGCTATAACTAGATTTTTTGAGTTTTCTTCAGCAAAGAGATGGGTCACCAACTCAAATCTTCAGGGGTCTTTGTCTAGATTTTTAATTTCCCAAATATGCAACCATCTCTACTGTTCTGTGTAGATTTATCGGCTTAAAGAAGAACACTTCGGTTTGAGTGTTTTGTTGAAACTCTGGCTTTACTGTTGTTCAACTGAGCATGAGTTTGTTGTTTTGTGAGCGACAAATTAGTGGGAGGATGTAGCTTAGTGGTGAAGTCATTGTCTCATAATCAGGACAGAGGATTGAATCCTGCCTCTGTTTTCATTTTATGAATTCAAAGTGTGTGGAATTCAAAACTTTCAGTTGCACAATACATGAATTATGACTTATCACAACAAAAGCTTATTAGTTTGTTCAAATAAAAATCTAGGCAAAACTTGCCTGGAAATCTTGAGTTGACACCACTTTTTCATTTTTACAGTGCAATTGATGGCTCTCTCTGAGATTGTGTTAACAGAGAAACATCTGACTTGGCAGCAAAAAGCTTCTCCATGAAGTGATTTAAAGTGGATAAGATATTAAGACCCACTTGGTCTGAAAGGACAGTGTTTTGGTGCTGAAATGAAAAGAAAGGGAACAAACAGTTAAGGTTTACTTTAGATGGTAAAATTCATTTCTCTTGAATAAACAAGTTACAGTTATTCCCTCTAAGCTATTTATTCAACACGCAGAACTGCATCAGAGGCTCGCAAAGAACCTGCCTGACCTCTGAATACTTCATTTTACAGAGCAGAAACAGCTTATGCCTGACAAATTGAAGTCTTTGCATTTTACAGAAAACTCAATCGGCCTTGATTAGACGTACTCCTCACAGCTTTGGATAATATCAGACTTATTTCTCTCTTCAAAAGATGATTAATATTTGAGTAATAATGACTTTAACTGCTGAATGAATACAGAAATGCAAACAGACCCATTCACTGCCAAGGGAGAAACTTGCACTTGATGTAGTCTGCTTTTTCAATTGCTTATCCTCCTTCAGAAGCACAAAAATTCAGAAAGGTGAGGCTCTGATTTTTTTTTCCTAGATCCATATTCATGCCAAAGATAATGGTTATGTGTTCTTATTCAGCAGCTGAAATGATGAGGAGTGTGCGTGTCAAGTGAAAGCAGAGTTTACTGAGTGCATGGGCAGGGATTTGAGGGAAGGCGTTATAAAATCTGAACGTGAAATCACTAAGTCATGCTTCAGAAGTGAAATGCCACAGCCTTGATTAAAAATCCCCTTTCATGCTCAAACTCATAATCAGAATCCTCCAAAAACAAATGATACTAATGTTAGTGTAACAAGGCCGTTCATACTCTCTCATGGTCACTTTGCGCTGCAGGGCTTTCACAGGCTCTGTGAACATTTCTCTCACTTGGCTGCAGACTCTTTCAAAAATCTTTCCCTGACCTTCATGACAGAATGACTGTGTCAGAGTCAGCAGGGGCGAATGTTAAAGAAAGGGTGAAAAGCAATTAACGTTACAGCTGTAATGACTGGAGGTGCTGTCATTCAAAAGAGTCAAAGGATGGAAAAGTGCTGCATGGTGTTATTTCATTCACAAAGAGAGTGACACTGAGGTGATAGCAGACAGTTATGAGTCCGCGGCCGCACTTTTGTCTTTGATGTAGCCGTGTAGTGTGCTTTTCTTTAAATTGAAAGCTAGCAAGTTTCACTCCTGCAGTGATCTGTGTGTCCTTCAGTCAGTTCTTGAACTCTCTCATCAGGTTTGTGGTTACAACACCAAGTTAAAAACACTTACTGCAGGTCTTTTACATTTATATGTCACTTTTACTAATGATTTTTATCCAGTTACATTGTAGAAGTATTATTCGACACATAAACAAACAAAGGGTTAGGGACAGTCCAGTAGGTTTTTTTCAGGGCGTTTTTCATGGTCTCATCACAGGGTCTTGCACTGCCTGGATTCTTTTATCTTCTGCTTCTGTTTGGTCTGAATGATTGTTTGTTTATGTAGTTTATTTCAATGTTGTTCGCTATTTTTGATTCACTATTTATTTGTTTGTTGATTTTGTTGTGGATGTCAGCTGTAAAGCACTTTGTGAACTGTTGTTTTTAAAGGTTCTCTAGAAATAAAGTTATCATTATCATTATTATTATAATTAGTAGTAGTAGTAGTCAAGAAGGCCAATAACCAATCAGGAGCCGATATTCATTTGCAGTAAAAGTGAAAATAATGGAATCAAAGTTGAGAATAATAAAAACTAAAAAAGAAAGATTTGGTGGAGAAAAGTGTTTTTTTATGTTTGGTTGTGTTAAAAAGTTCAGAGACGTCATGTTTGATTTGGCAGAGTTTTCATGTTCACTACTTTTTAAAAGAAAATATTTCAAAGCCAATTCTGCATCTATCAGGAGCTGTTTGAAAGCATTTATGAAAAAGAAATGACGAGTCATTTTAAATGCTGCAGATTTCTCTGTGTGAGGATGTGCTGGTTTTGATTCTTTCATGATCACTGAGGAGGAGTTTTAGTTTTTTTTTTTTTTTTCTTTCCAGGTTGGATAAAAGAAACATTTTATTTCTCTTGGTTTTCAGGGACAAACACTTTGCCACAGTTGTACATAATTCAAAGGCTTTCTGATTTATGTATAGATGCTGAAAGTAATAATTTCTTAAAGCTAAAGCTGCTTCTCTGATTTAGGTTTCAATGAAAAAAAAACGTAACATTTTAGGGATGGATAAACAGTTGTGGAGTCTGACTTTTTACACTCACGGATGGTGTAAGAAGGACCCTTCTTCAGCTGCACAACTAAACTGGCAACAATAATGATAAAAACTTAAATTTTATACCTACTTTTGAAACAAAGATTATGTTTATACTTCACAAACCTTGTAAACAGCTATACTGCCTTTTCTGGACTTAACTGTTCATCACCTTATCATCTGTTCTC
Organism: Thalassoma bifasciatum; assembly: GCA_008086565.1. NCBI lineage: Eukaryota > Metazoa > Chordata > Actinopteri > Labriformes > Labridae > Thalassoma > Thalassoma bifasciatum. Next base: position 209,119 of record RPOG01000624.1, read on the forward strand.
ATCAGCAGAAATTTTCATATCTGCTTATGTCAATTATCAACGTTCAAGGCTTAAATCAGTTAACTGATTTTATCAAGCATCCAATATATATTGTAATTTTGGGACAACAAATGCAGCTGGAGCTGAAGAGATTTTTCTGAAAGATGATCTGAGCAACACCTCATTTTTGTTTGTGTTCATAACTTTAAGTGTAGATTTTTTGTATCTTCAGTGTTTTTACTGCAAACTAATAGTGTTTTAGTTGTGTTTTGCTGTTAAACTATTTGAGTTTTGTAGGAACTGGCAGTCCATGTGGTTCCTTTTTAGTTCAAAGAAATTGAAGACTGAGCTGAAGGACAAACATTAGATGTCAGATTTTCACACTGTTCATGACATGAACGGCTACTAATCATCAGTCACTGACCAACAAATATGACATTCAGGGGATCTGTCTTTGGCTACCATGTTTTATAATAAATCCTCCAACACAAACAGTATTTAACAGATTAATTAGATCACCAGCCTGTGTAAGGTATTTACTATCACTGACTTAATTGCACAGTGTATGGCTGGTTACCGAAATATTTTTTTTATGTTTATTTGATGGTTAGACCACCATTGTTGTATGTATAAGTTCTTTAATCAAAATCATATCTTTATGGCTAAAATTGTAATATTGCATTTACCCATGAACTTTAAAATTTAATATTTTAAGAAGAAAGAAGAAAAAATGGTGAAGCACATCCTCATTCTTTGATTTCCAAATTATAGTCTTCTACTCGTATTCTTGGACAGAAAAATGTGTTTTGGTGGTTGTTTGTTCTTTCTGAATAGTTTCTGGTTTCTCTGAGAATTCCAGTGTGCTGGATCAAATTTGGCAAATACAAAAAGATGAATTTTTCTCTGAAATTCCCCACTACTGTTCACAATGGAGAGGCAGAAACTCCTTGAAAAAGACAGTCTTCATTAAAGTACTTCATGATACTGGATGGCTTCTTCCTTCTTATGACGGCTTTGTTAACTTGTTGCAAGTCAAAATATATTGCTATTTTTTTCACATGGTGTGTAAGAAAATCATTTTTTTAGCTTCTGTTTGAATTGCTACATTTAAGCTGCTGTATCTTTAAAGCTCCCTGCTCTTCTAGCCCCCTTCCTTCTTATTGGCTGGCTATCATGTGGAAGGTGGAGCTGGACCTTGGTGTTTGAGGTCCCTTTAACGTACAAGACCTCATCGTTTCAGTATGTTTTGTGAGGAGTATGGACTATTTTGAGAAGAGACTGTTCAGTTCACAAACCATCCAGGAACTTCTACAACATGATAATGAATAGAGGTTTAAAAATCTATTTTTAGTCAATGTATATAGTAAATATGAATAATAGCTGTTTTAGAAAATCCATCATTGTTCGTTTTTGTCCATGTATGAAATAGAGGAAAGCATACCCCCCTAATTCAAAACAGCCTGGATCTGGCTCTTTAACTTTTGTTTTGCTTTAAAAATGTCAAGTTTCCCAACATTTCCTATATTTAGCCTGAATTTGTTCCACCATAAGTGTACTTTGGCCGGCGCATTTACGAGCTTGTTGCTCCTGTATATTAGCATCTATCCCTGGCTGTTTCCAGAAGCCTCCAGCTCCAAGCCTTCTGAATGGGTTTGAGCAGATTCTTCCTCACAGATCCTCTATAGATTAGTCAGACTAGAGGGGGATTGTTCCTCAGCGCACAGTTTGTTTTGGAGCTCAAGTTCAAACCCGGACTGGGTCATTTAAGGACATTCAAACTTGAAGACTCTCCAGCGTGGCTTTGGCTCTCTGCCTCGCCCGCTCGTGCTCTTCCTGTCTGAGGCTGTGTGCGCTAGCTGTGGGGTTCCTTCCAGGATCTATGTCTCTCCATTTCTCCTCTGTTATCCTGACCAAACCCCGAGTCTCTGCCAGAGAGATTTGATGCAGCCAAAATAATCCAGCATGGAAAAGGTGTTCAGCAGATGTTGAGAGATTCCTGGTGTTCCTCAGGTGTAGAAGCGAGCAGATTTTCCCATTGCTAAATAAACCAAACACAGATGTGGCTGTATATATCTGACATTTCAAAAGAAAATTGATCATGTTAGAACAAATTATCCCCAGAAAGAGTCTCGGTAACCTGCTGCCTCTCACAGCTTTGGTCAGCTTTAATTCCTCTAGATGTTTGAAAGTGAAATGTGACTCTGCTTCGCTCTGTGACTCATGCAAAACTACTGTTTGGGTTTATTTCTGACCTCGGAAAAAGAAGCCACATTTTGGCTGAATATAACCTTTCATGTCTCCGTTAAGAGCAGCAGACCTTGAGTTTAACAGAGATGATTTGTCATCCTTTTGGACACACAGTGTTTTGAAAGGACCACACCAGTCTACCAGACAGAGCAGGGCAGCTTGAAATCTCTCAGCTTCACTGTTACTGACCCATGGACAGCACAGCTAAATAAATTCATTCTGAATCATTGACGATCTTTAATTATGTATCAATTGCTAGTTTATTAGGTACACCTTGCGAGTACTAGGTTGGACCCCCTTTTTCCTATAGTATGGTCTTAATTCTTAATGACATAGATTCAACAGGCTCTTAGAAACATTCCTCATAGACTTTGCTCTTTACTGACATGATGGCATCACACAGTTGCTGCAAATTTGTCAACTGTTCCTCCACATCCCAAAGGAGCTCAATTTTACCGAGATCTAGTGACTGTGGGGGCCATTTGGTTATACTGAACTCATCATCATGTTCAAGAAGCAGTTTGAGATGATTGTAGAGTGTTATCCTGCTGGAAGTCTCCATCAGAAGATTGGTATTAAATAAATCAAAATACCTCTTCTTTTTGAATGACTGGCATTTGCAAACCCTTTTTCCAGTCTCCAAACTGAAAAGTGACTTAATACTCAGATTCTTAAGTTTCTCAAGGTGCCTGAAAGTTTCACAAGGGATGTTAGCAACATGTCCAAACAGACCAGAGAGGACGGAAGAATTTCATTGATGTCATTTTGAGGCCCTGTTTACAAAATGTTTCACATGAAAACAAAAAAATGCAGTGAAAAAAAAGAGTTTACTTAGAAATGCTGAGGGCCTGAAAACACTGTAGTATGCATGCCAGCCCTGTAGTTAACAGTAGGCGCGGTTATTGTGGCCATGCTACAATGACAGTGCAATGCCCACATGCAAAGAAAAGTGTTTCCACCAAAAACTCCTGCTCACCCTTTACATGGCAAAAGTGAAATGGCATTTCACTAGGGGCCCTTTTTAAAAGTTTCTGCTTTAGAAAATTCTTGAAAATTCCTCCAGAAATGCCCTTGCTGAACTTTGTCAGGCCCTGCGTGAAGCTAAACAGCTCAAAGGGGATTTTTTTTCAATCAGCCGCAGCGCCAGTGTTTGTACCCGAGCTGTTTTGAGTCACGCTGTTTCCTTCTCTTGACTTCCTGAAGCATATCACAGAGCTGACTTGGACACAGGAGGAAGTAAAACTGAAAGTAATGCAGAGGAAGCGGCCACACACCCTGCATGAAACACACTGTCTGACTTACTGCCGTGTGTCTGTTGTGTTTAGTGTGAAGCTGAGTCTCTATGGAGCTGAATGTGTGAGTGTACAGAAGAACACAGGTCAGGCTTTTTTCCTTTTATTCTCTTTTTGTCCTGTGACACACACACACGTGTCCCAGCGCTGTCACTCTTTTCCTGTTCTTGATATCATGTCAGTCTCCGGCACATGGGGGCACGTGGGGGTCCCTGCCTGTCTGTTCATGTTAAGTCATTCTGAATACTGATTTCTGATAAAAGCAGTTACATCACAGTTTCTGTTTTACTCAGAAGTAGATGCTGCACAAACTTTCCCTTATAATACAGACGGATTGGTTTAATGAAGAAATGAGCTGTAAAAATGGCTGATTTTGTTTTAACATGCCTGCAGAGGAAGCTCACAGTCAGAGTTGTATTTGCAGTTCCTTGAAAGCTGGAAATAGATTTAGAAGAAAACCTTTTAGATGTGAGAGGACAAGGCAGAAGACTGTTCCCTCAGTTAAACAGTACTGCCTTCTCTCTGTGTGTCTTTACAGCGGGAGTTTCAGAGAGGACACATTAGGATAATTAGATTTACAGACATCTAAGTAATCAGATGATTCTGGCTGATTGAGAGGAAATGGCTGAGAAGTAAACAAAAGGCTTTACAGCCGCTGCTCTTAGTGTTGGATCGAGACTAAAGCAGATTTAGTCTTGTACCTGAACCTTTTGTCGCAATTAGTCCTAAGCTTATTGAAGGTTTATGTCAACTTAACCCTGTGCTGAAATCAGCTTTGGTGTCGAAAGGAAAACCAGAGCTTTAATCACAATCTGTTCCTCTCTGGGTGAACATTCAGAGCGTTGGGACTTTTGAACGCTTTGGTTTGAAAAGCTGTGAAGCCGGTTTATTGGTATGAGGGCATGAGATGTGATTAGCCCAATAAGTGAGTAACAGAAGGACAAATCTTAACCCTGAGTGTTTCTCACCCAGCTGGGATTGGCTCCTACTTGACCCTGACTGAGACAAATGGGATGGTTAATGGAGGGATTGTTGGATAACTGTATGACACCCAAGTAATCCTTTTGTTCACTGGGTTCACTAAAGACACTTGACTTGATTATTGCCATGTACCCAAATATTGCAAATACTATATGCATTTGGACTCTTGGCCTCTGTTTTCTCCCACTTTAGAAACAAAACATCAGTGCTGATACAGTGGGCGCTTACAGTTACAGATAAACAATATTTTACAACTCATTTTGCCAACTGATTCAGATATTTTTTTTTTTAAATTGCAGAGACCATTACCTCTCTTCAGTATTGGAAATAGCACACAGTATTATATGGTGCATACTCTTGTCACATTTGTTGCATATTATTCATTTTGTGTGTGAAATAATGAAAACACTTAATAACATCATGTTCCCCCTGATCAATCATAATGATAACTACACCCATGGCAAATTTGGCCAAAACCACAATTGACAAAGTGAAGAAACTGAACTATTCACAGAGAACATGTCAGGCTGTCTTTTCCGCATTATGTCCTCGCCTCCTTCTGGTTAAACTGCCTCATGTTTTTAGACAATAGGTTACTGCTTGGAGCTGACCTATGGCACCAGTAATGTAGTTTTTCAGCTAAAGTCATGCAGAATTGAAGTCACACCTCCTTTTTTACTGAACCAAACACACATTCGATTTAAAATGTCAAAGATTTTTCAGGTGGGTCTGCCAGCCGGACAGATTCTTGTATCCGTTGGAATCTGACACTTACTCATCTGGAAAGTTCAATTATGTGTCAGTGTTGGTGACATTTACTCTCTTTGTTCCTCTACTACCCATCTTTCCCACAGGAGCCTCATCCATCATCATATCCCTCAATCATACCAACAACTCCTCTCTTTTCAGCGTTGAAGAAAGCATTAAAATAAGACAATCACTCAGATATAAATCTGTGAGGACTTGAAAGAGCTAAGCATAATGACAGTAAGCATGTTTGGAAAACTTTATTTTACATGTAATTAGTTTTGTAGATAGAGCCTGTTTTACTCTGTTAACACAAGTAAGGTGTGAAAAACCACCAATACTGCTTCTAGATCGAGAGGACTCTAAATCTTTTGGCTTCACTGTTGGGGAGATGTTATGTTGTCCATTTTAAACACACTTCAATCTCCAATTTCTGTTTGATCACATTGGTTCTGTTTAAATTTAAATCAGGTTCTAAATATTAAAGGGAGATCTGGCCAAGACAGCCAGAAGCAAAAAAAAACACAAACTTACAGACACACAGAAAATAAAATTACAGTTGAAGCACTGAAATTTTAACTTAAGGATCAACTAAGAGTCATGCGAGAAACAGGTAAAGGGGAAAAACAAGATAATCGAAAATAAGCTGTTTTCAGGTTGTTTCTATTAGATATGAAAACTTTTAGTGACATAAGTTCCTTAAGCTTCAGGCTAAACACATGCATTAAAATCAAGGTTGACCAAAATATCAACGAACAGATTGCCATAGATGACAATCCCCACTGGTTCGTCACAGATTTACATTAGGTAATGAATCTAAAGAGGAGATATGGTGCAGAGGCATGCATGTTCAACATCTCCTTGATCCAAAACAAACAAACAAAAAAGTTTCTGCAAAAAGACCCTTTTTACAGTCTAAAATAAACTTAACTTAAGTTTCATGAAGCAGCCTTGTGCCTTTTTAATTTGAACATTAAACTGTCTGAGAGGCCTGTGTTTGCTCAGCATGACACCACAATGTGTGTGTGTGTATGTGTGTGTGTGTGTGTGTGTGTGCCAGTGCCTGTGACCGCCATCAGCAGAACACAGAGAGTTTACAGGAGCCATATCTTGTCGTAAAAGACACCCATTGATAATTTTGTAACGTAAAAAAATTACTGTATTGTTTTATCTGTAGAAGGTAGTTTCTGTTTGTTTCCTGTGTCCTGCTTCAATGCTTTGTCTCCAACTCAAAAACCCCAGAACTGTCAAATAGATATGCAGCCTGGCACTGACTTATGAGGAATTGAGCCAAGTGGAAGGCACCATGCATGAATGAGAGAAAGAAGGGAGACATATGAAATAAAAACTACTCTTTAAAGTACAACTTGAAGACAAACTCAATGTTGATGTGAAAATGATTTTATAACCCCAGTGCAGATGTGAAGTGCATTTGTAGATTAGATACGGATTATAGGTAAATTAATTGATAAGAAAATATCAACCCTTCACTCCTGGTAGGATCCAGCAGTGATTTAAGAAGATGATGCTGAAAGTCCTTGGGGCTGTTGGTTGGAAGTTGAAGTCAAATCAAGTGTTGGAAATGTGTTGACTTCGAGAATACTGAGTTGCAAAGGTCAAAGTTGTTCCACCAGGTACAGGATGTGCTGTTTAAAGATTAAAGACTGGATCCAAATACCCAGGTACTTGTAGGAGGCAACAACCTCTCTTTTTCCATCAGTCGTGACCACCATTGGTACATTTTGAAACCCAGAATTGAGGTTGGTAAAATATAAGCCAGCTCTTGCTTATGATTTCTATTCTTAACCTGAAGAAATAAACTTAGGATACCCAATAATAAAACAGATAAAATAGAATATTTAATAGAAAAAAAAGAAAGTAAAACACTTCAACAGTGTAAATTATGTTAAAAAAAATCAAATTTAGATGAATATTATTGGGGTTTTTTGTATGGAGTGTTGTAGATAGTATCAGTATGTCTTTATACAAATGTACGAGTTCCTGTAACTGGTTAGTGCAGGTCAAAACAGGACTCATTCAAAACACAAAGATTCATGTGGACTGAATCTTTTACTTTAATCTTCATTTAAATACATGTGTTGTGTGAACATGCAGAGGGTCTTATTTACTGATGTAATAGACTGAAGTAGTGAAGCTGCTGAAAATAAATCAGCTCAACACTTCCCAAAGATCCAGGGCGTTTGATGAGACTGTGGCCTCGGTCTTGTTTGGGAGTTCAGCTGTGCTCTCCAAACTTATTAAGACTGCAAGGTTGACCACTTTTTGAATTGCCATTTGGGCAGAGCAGCCCAGAACTAATGTGTGTCGTATTTGGTTTGAAAAGAAAAAAGTTCTTTGACATTTCTCTAAGAGGGACCCCTGCGGATTAGAAAACACTGCTGCTGATCACAGAGGTTACTGTGCAGCATACAAATTTAAAGTTCAGAGCAGAGACCAAACTGTGCAGCCTTAGCCAAAAAAGCACCTACACACACAACAAACACACACAGAAATAATGGTGTGGTTCACAGAATTAGCGTGTTTTTCCAGTATAAAAGATAGGCAGGGTGCTGGCATACAGACTTTAAAGTTAAGCTGCAGATTTGTCCTAGAAGATTGACCTTTTATTTTTCCATCCTTTTTTTGACTCCTTCTTTGGATCCAAGTTGATCAAAACAAGGCAAACACAAAAACACCTCTATGGAAGCTAAATGGTGCAAACAGATTTTTAATCTTTACATTGGATTGTACTCAAACATAAACCTCCCACAGCAGCAGCAGAGTTGTAAAGCATTGTCAGCCTGATGATTAGAGTATCGTCTCTTCAGACTCAGACAGCAGGGTGACGACACAGTCATGTATCACTGTGAGGAACACCCAGTGAGCCCTAATGACTGGGCAGTGATTAGCTTATTTCATTAAGTAGCCTACACCACCTCTAATCTTCCTCTGGTGGAATAATCCTCCTTCAGCCTCTGTCGTAGTGGGAACACTGTTTCTTTTCATTGTTGTGCGCTTTAAAGTGACTAGTCAGCCCGGTTTAAGATCTGTCAGTGCTGCTGCAGGTGACCTAAGTCTGAACCTAGAGAAATGAAATGCCCTTAATTTCGGCACAGTAATATTAAATGAATAATGTCACTTATGTGTAGTAGTGAAAATTGTCACAGATTCAGGCGTGTTGACCTATACTACAGTCAGACAGCAGAGGGCGCTCTAAAAGTTTTAGCCTCAAAGAATAAATAAATAGTGAGTGATGTGTTTCTGGCTTGAATGCAATATGCTAGCTTAGTTTCTCTTGAGACCCAAGCTTTTATCCGGCGTAGATTTTTTATTTCCTCCTGCTGTTTGAGATAAGTAAGACCTAATGAATATAAAAACTGAACTTTGTCTTTTTGCAGGAAGTTATGTTTTTGGTGTTCTAAGTAAGCCACTAGTTTTTCACTGCTATAGCACATCACAACACTTTTTTTTTTACACTAAAATGGGTATACTGTGATATCACCAAAAGATGACACGTGAAATGTCTCTAAATATGGCCAATAGGTCAACCTTTTAAAAAACCAAGTATGATGGGTCTGAGAGGCAGAGCTGTAAAGTCCACATATGTGGATGTAGGGTCTTAATAATACATTTTATTTATATAGCTTCATTTAAAACTCAAAGACACAAAATTGTTTAAAAAAAAAAAAAAAAAAAAAAAAAAAAAAAAAAAAAAAAAAAAAAAAAAAAAAAAAAAAAAAAAAAAAAAAAAGACAGTAAATACTTTAATAGATAAATACATAAATACTTTAGGAGAAAAAGTATGAATGCTGGATATTCACACCAAAAATGCAGAATTTTAAACCTCCACATATTTTTATGTTGTAGAAATCCCCAAATCTATCCACAAACTGATCAACAACTGTTCATTAGTAATATAAATAGAATAGAAGAAGATCTTCATGAAACTTGTTGAAATGATGAGGTCATCACATCAGGATTTCCTAACTTGCTCATGACACATTTGAGGGCCTCAAACACCAAGATATGCTCATAGCTCTGCCCCAGTCTTCCAGAGGGCTGACCAGTCAGAATGGAGGGGATTTGAGAGAGCAGCTGAATAAGCGCTTCAGGCAGAGGCTTAAATAAGGCCTTTCTAAGAAACCAGTTTAAAAAAAAAATTGGGACTTTTTGAGCTGTGAATCACACAAAGATACTGGAGTGGTAACCGAGGGACAAAAAAAGCCTTGAAAAAGCACAACACCCTGCCTTTAAACTCTTGAATGTGATAAGTGAAGCACGTGGAGTGTTTGCATGCAGGCTTTTGTAAGTAGAGCAAAGAAGAGAATGATCATTGCTAGAAAGCACAGGCGTGACGACAAATATTTATGATGGCTGTGTTCCAGTACGATAGCATGCATACCACAACCAGCACCTCCCCTTTGTGAAATGCTGTTTTAATTAATGCTATGGAATACACCTGTGTTTTTCCTGCTGTGACGTGTTAACAGCTTCTGCTGTTGATGTAACATAACAGAACTGGGACACTTTGTTTCTAATGAGAGAACATAGTGTTATGTAGGAAAAAAAGATACAAAAGGTGCATAAACTGAAATCTAAGCCAGTGTTTATGACTTACTTTTCATAAAATATGTCTGAACAGACTTTTGCAGTGTAGGCCTCATCTTTCTTTATGATGTTGTCTTTGAAAAAATATTTATTTTGCAGCCCTAGTTCCTTAGCAATGTCAAGACTTTCTTAGATGAGTGCCAATAAAAGTTTGTGATTTGTTAAATGCATTTTAATTTTAATGGCTCTCATAGTCAGAATGTTTAACTACTGTTTGTCAAATAGTTTATTTTTATTTTATTTTTTTTTTACAGTAAACTAATCATGTGTCCTTTCTGTCTCTCTTTCTGTTCAATCATGTGGCTGCTTTGTGATGATCAACCACTTCAATAACTACAGGTAAGACTATTTTTCATTATCATAAATGTCTCTGTCCCTTTGTGAGAATCTGCTTCTGCTTCTGTTTATGTTTTGTCCTGATGAGCTGTCATGTAATCTTGCTCTTAAGTGCTGTGGGTGTGGAGACTCGTCTCGGGCCAGAAGTTGGTCAGATTTATTGTTGCTTGGTTCTCTCAGAGACCTCCCTCAGCCACTAACAAGGTTGATTTCAGCCCTGTTATCTCATGTCTATAACATAATGCATTATCAGGGGACCTTGTGTGATTCAGAGACTAATCCCTCTGTCTGTGTTATGTGCACAATATTTGCATGGGCTGAGAAAAGTCTGTATACAGTTAATTTTATTGAGATTATTCCCCTCAAACAAGATCAGGTCTTTGTGTAATATCAGCTCTAATGTTACTAATAATGGGCAAACATACAATAACTGTTTAGCCTGTTGGAAGTAAGGACTAATTTCTTTAATTGTGCTGCCTGTTCAATCAATCTTATCATCTACATTTGACATTTCTGGCATCTTTAAGCTTTCTGAAATCTGTCTCCAAGCTGCGACTTCTTTTCTCAAACCACACAGATGCTGGTTCAAACAGGAAATGTCAGTGCCATATTCAATTTTCACAACTTGCCACATCAATTGTTGGTAAAATCTCTTTGGGCGAGGAGTGTTTTTCTTAAAATAATGCAACAGATTTGAAGCAGATTCAGACATCCTCCACAACAATGAGTCAATATTTGTGATTTCTCTGTGTAAACCAATAAATTTAACCTCTTAGAAAACACAATGCTTTCACCAGACTCACACCAGATCTGTCACATCATCATTCACCAGCTCACACTGCCTGCGTGTTCAGTCTGACACATAGCAGGACTGCCAGACAGCCTTTGTTGATATATATAGCAAGTTCACAGACCCCCTCTGGTGACTCTTCTTTTATTTTTTTTATAAAGTAAAGCATCTAGCAAGAAATGTAGCAACTTTTTTTTTGAGTTTGGAGACTGCATGCAAGTTATTTGTGTGAGCCCAAACTGCCAGAGTCTTTCTTGTGTCACTTTTGCTGGTCTTAAGCGTGGTTAAAGGAGTAGGGTTGTTAATTTTAAATAAAAAAAGAAAAGTTTAGTTTTGGTGATCATATAATTGTTCATGCTGGGCTGTAAAACCTCAAACCTTTTGACTCCTGGCCCTGCTGCACTCATTTTGTTGGTTTGCTGTTGTCGTGGTAAAGTCAAAGACAATCTGGCGGTGACGGTGTGTTTTATCCTGAAAGTCAATTACATGTTTTGATGGTTGTTTTTCTCCCATCATAATTGATCTGCGCTGTGCTAATTGATGCATCATTGTGCCAGCATCTGATACAAGCATCTGATCCAAAGAGTCCCACCTGCTGGGATCTAAATAGGGTCGAAAATGCAACTGGAGTGGAATTGATAATTGACTTGAATTGAAATCTGACCAAACCTAACCTGGTGTGATTTGGCTGTAAAGCCAGGATAGCCTGGGGGAGTTAAAAAAAGCTGAAAGATAGAAAGACCGTATTTCTTCTTCTCGGGCTTGGAAATTAATTGCAAATTAGATTTGATCACACTATGGCCTGCTACGAAATTCTAATCACTGACAGTGCAACATTTCTTCAATCTCAAATGTGTCAGAATATCAGAAACATTTTTTTTTTCAGTGTATGTTTTATGCTCTACACCAGTGTAACTCAACCCTGTGTTTGAAAACTATTTGTGTAAGAGACACAATCAAAGTGGTGCAAAATGGCGCAAATGGCAGGAAGCAATAAAAAGAAGTTTAAAGTGGCAAAAATTGTCCAAAAAGGGCGATAATTGGGAGAATATCCTAATTTTCTGAGGCGCTAATCCTTTTTCTGTTTTTGGCTATCACAAAAATCCTACTTCTATCCTACTTATGTTTTTTTTTTTCAAAATGAGAATAATAAAAAAATGTCATCCTCTTCAATAAAGCCATTGGTATGAGTGACACATGAGATGGGGAACCAAAAGATAATGGCACAATAAATTGCAACTGCAGTATAGGGAAAGTAATCACAACTAGATTATTTTCGTTCAGCCCCACCAAAAAACATTGTGGTCTACTTTGTCTTTGAAGCCGCCATCCTCTCTGAGTGAAGGAGAATGGTCTGGAACAATGTTTGTACTTCACAAGATTAGGCATGAGCAGGCAGATCTCAGTCAGATGATGATCAGATGCAGGGTTTACATGAAACCTTTTTGTTTGAATCTGTTTACAAAAAGGTTTAAAGTCAGGGCCTGCAACTGATTGAACAGTCATTTAGTTTGAGGTTGTTTGTTCTGATGGAGCCTTTTGATTCTGTTTGGCTTCCTAAACTGTTATAATCACAATACTATGTTTCATACAAACGCAGCCAATGATGAACAATCATCTCAGCGTTAATCAATAAAGACGTGATGAGAAAACTTCGCCTTTGAATTTGAGAAGTAGGATTGTACATGAACAAAGAAAGCTGTTTACAAGTTCATATGGAGTTATTAAAACAAATTCACTGGATAGCTATGTAATAATGGAGATTAATTCCCTCAGCTGTAGCTTTAGAAAAATGACACAAAAACAAAATACAAAACATTGAAAGATGTCTTCAGCATTCGGAAATACTTTGTAAAGCCTGATACTTTTATGTCTGTCCCAGAAATTCTTCACATTCTCTTCAAATGAGATGGAAAAATATTAAAGTTTCACGTAAAACTCAGAACAGGAGAATATTTGATGCCATCAGAGAATCTCTTTCTGTTATTTCCATGTTTCTGAGTCCTCAACCAGTTCTCATGAGTCTGTGTCAGATTTGAAGAGGAGCACAGCGTTGGGCCCTGTGTGGGTTTACCCTCTACCTGTGCCTGTGCCTTCACTGAAACCTCTCGTTGTGTGGCCTGATGTGATCCTGTTATAATCGGGAGTGGATTTATGTAAGGTATGAGGAGCTTATGAACCCCCTGGCAGTGTGTGTGGAGCTGCGCTATGTTTTCATGCTTCAGGGAAAGTTGAAAAACGCTCTCAGGCTCGGATAGGGTTGAATTATTCATGGAGATGGAGGGAGAGGAGCTGTAAAAGCCTTCATCTTCGCTTTTCTGCCTCTGGCTGTGCTGTGCTCTGAATGATGGGGTGAGTTTGGGTAAGAAGTCACATGATCATCTTTTTGGAGAATATTGATACGGCGAGGAGCAGCAGGGGGGCAGCTAGCAGGGGGTGAGCTAAGCTAGCACACCAGCTGACTTTTCTTGGGGATTCATTTCCAGGCCACATATTTTAGGGATGCTGATGATCCGAATCTAAACATCTGTGTCGTGTTTTGGTCGACGTTCCCATTCTGTTTAATACAAAAATGGTCACAGCTGTTGTCGGCATGCAGAGTAAAGGGAAACTACGTAATGCTGGACGGAAAAGGGAAAACACGCTGTGTATGGACAGACTTTATAGTCAGATTACACCAAAGAGGTGTGTTTATAGATCACTCTGCTTTTTTGAGAAACAGTGAAGAAAAAAGTGTGATGAGGCTGTGACCAAATGAACATCTACTGACAAATATTTGAAGATAAACCAGAGATTTTCTTCATCCCTTTGCTCCATAGAGCTCTTTTGTTGCTCCATGTCAGATAAATCAGTGAGTCACTCTGTTGCATGGTCCTACATGTTCCTTCAACACCAAAAATACACACACACACACACACACACACACACACACCGTAGTTTATTTTAACTCCGTACTCCGCACACCATCTTGCACTCTTTTGAAGATACAACAAATCAGTATGAGCTTCAGTATGAATCACATGTGGTTGAAAACCAACTTTTCTCATCAGTTAGATTTTAGATTTTTTGGTGTTTGAATTACTGATTTGTGAGATCCAATTTGCTCAAGGCCAAAGAGAAGGTGAGCAAATTAGAGTTGGCTTGTTTTGAACATGCTGCAGGGGGAGAAACAAAACAGTAGCTATGAGTTAGTACGAGGGTGGTCATTTCAACATGCTTGTTGATCGCACAGACTGTAAAATAGACATCGTTTCCATGACCTCACCTGTCTGTTTCCGATACAGGCTTTTAAAGCAAATTGCTGGTGAAAGCCATAATGGAAATGGAACAGGCCTCAAGCCTCTAGGTTAACAGATCCAGGGCGCCTGCCTATCCGTCAGCTGACCTGGGCCCCTGATTGGGGAATCCATCATACTATTGTCTCCCAAACTGGGTGAGAAAAAAAATCACCTCCATACAGTGTGTGCTGATAGAGAAATAAGCTCAAGAGACATTTTAAGAGACGTGAGACATTTCTGCTGTGAAAATGACTCTTTTGTGCACTGCAAAAACTGAAATCTAAGCAAGTCATTATGTCTTATTTTTAGTGAAATTTGTCTTACTATTCTTGATCTGAGCCACATTTACTAGACCATGTCATAAAAATATCTCATTTCAAGTTTTTTAAAGACAAAAATGAGGCATCAATTGATGTAACATTTTCATACCAGTTAACATAAATGTTTTTCACCACTCATTTTCGTTATTTCATCAACTAAAATAGCCTTGGCAATACTGTTTCCATACTTCTGTATTGAATTTCTAAGTTAGCATGCACCTAAACCAACATTAGTGTTGGTTTTAAGTTCCTTGCAATGAGCTGAATGATGTGTAAGTGTTGAGCGTGTTTGCTGAGGTTGATATGGGGTCATGGCCTCAATATGGGGTCAATTCTTCGGCTCAACAAAAAGGCTGTTCTGAGCAAGATCCCGTGCGGGTAATACCCTCACTACTGACAAGTACCTCACACGACCCCGCTCAAAAAGATGGAAGAATATCCTTTCATAAGGAGATTAGCCTTAAGGAAGAATTCCAGTGTTCTGAAAGCTCAGTCCTGTTACAAAATACTTGGTTTTAGCTGGAAGCCAAGAAATGAGCTACCATGTGAGTTCACCCAAATTTACCCAAAGTACATCTTGTTTTTGCCACCAACAGGCTCAGATTGTTCGGGAACTGTTGGGATGAATAGGTTGGTTGAAGTTCATACAAGATCAGAAACTAACGCGTTAACGCATGCAGAAGAGCAGTGACTCAGAATTTGTGCCTGATAAAATTGGTGACTGTAACACGCGATGGTGTTTTCCAGACCACCATCCAACAAACTTAAATATCTGCAGATTTTTTTCATTATGTTACCAGGAACTAGTCTGCACCAAACTGAAGCGTGAAGGTACGCTGTACATGTCTGTACAGTCTGTTTCAGGCCTGAAAACTTCAGACCCTAAACTGTGTTAAAGTAGAAAGAAAGTCTGGAACAAACAGGATAACCCTTTAATGAGATTGGTCTGCAGAATGTATGACATCATACACAAAAGATCTGCTTCATACTTGAGTGTTGACAGATTGTGTTGCTAAGGAAAAGGGCTTGGCGGGACTTTCTCTTTGTTTGTTTTATTAGTCAGATGTGGAAATGTGCTTCTGGATGGAGATTCTGTCAAGTTTCTTTTTACACTGTGGACATGGTAGAGCCTGATATTTATCAGAAATGCAAAATGACTTATTTATCACAAGAAATTGTGCCTTTAAGTGTTCTTTGGTTCTTTGTTTGCCTTTGTCTTCAACTTTCATGTCTTTTTATGCTGCTGGCTGTTTTGGCCAGATTCACCTTGAACTGAGGTTTTTAATCTCAATTGAACCAACCTGGTTTAATAAACTTTTTATATAAATTTAAAATGTGTTTGGCTCACCATGTTTCAGAATGATTTATGAAGCTGATTTTAAAATAAATAAATCCCATCTGTCAGTGTAGATTCTCCTAAAGCTCATGCAGCTGTATTTAGAGAAAGTGTGTTAGTGGACAACGTGAGCTGTGTGATGATGGGAGAAACTTGATATGGTGTTTATTGGCTGATTTCATTGGTTGTACTGTCTGGTTGGCTTTAAATCATCTTGGGGGGAAAAGACAGGAGACACACACATTGTTCCTGCTGTGGAGCGGACACTGTAATTTCTATAATATCTACAATTAAAACTAATTACACAACTTGGACATTAACCAGTAATTTTGCTGACAGTATTGGTCTAAAGTAACTTTTGCGTCTTGTCACTTTCCTTTGTTCTTTTAAAAATTAGGAATTTTGCCACAGTCCCTTTGATGGTTCTTTTACACACAGACTGCATTTATTGCACTTACTATAAAATTTCTGAAAACAGAAGTCACCATACGTGGCGCCTCTTTAATCATCCCAGCATATGTGATCATGCATGCAGGTGAAGACAGGTGTCAGACCCTGCTCCAAACCTGAAAGTCTGCATCAGCCAAATTAGTTACTTTTAAACAGGATGTATGGTAGGGATGGATCCGTTTTTTTGGCACGGATATTTGGCTTTTGACACATATTGACATCTGCCTTTTTTTTGTCAATAATCGGCCAATAAGAGATCAGTTTACCATTGTCCTACCCACAATGCTATCTGATTGGTTACACGCAGTGTCCTCATAGACACTTCGATGTGCCACAAATCAATTTGGTCCTGCTGGACCCAATCAGGAAGCTGAGGAAGAGAATTTCAGATAACTTGTTTTAGCTTTGATAATCTCATTTTGAATTGGGGCTCATGTTCAGGCATATATCTACAGTAGACATGAGACTTTTCAAGATCACTCAGAAAGTCTTCACTGTCCCTTTAATAAAAATGTTCTTAAATGCATTTAAACAGAGTTAAATGTTAAAGTTTTTTTTATTCAAAATTTAGTTGCCAGTATTTTGACTTTTACTGCAAATGGATACTGGCTCCAAATATCAATGTACGACCTCTTGACTACTAATAATTGGTACAGCATCAACATATTGGTCTATTTCTAATGTATGGTCTATTCACTTTATATGAATCACTACCAGTTCATGGGTTGAATGAACATCAAGTTTTATGTATATTTCCTACACAGCTGACCTCACTACATGCTGGGTTGTACTCGTACATGGGCAGGAAAAAGACTGAAGAGCAGATAACCCTGTATTTAGAAAAACAGATCACCCTGAAAATTTTGGGAGGTATTTTGCAGATTTGTTCATATTTGTATGCAGCCTTATTTAAATTTTCCTTCATTGAAACTTGACTTAAAAACTGAGCTGTTTGGCAGATTTTCAGTGAGAGAAACAGTGTCTTTGTCTTCCAGCGTGACTGCAGCTTGTATTGAGAGGCAGCCATGTTTAAACTATGACGTGTCGAAAGAGGAATTAAAAAGCATGACATTAAAAAACATTAAGAGATGAATTTTAGGCCTTAGATGCTCTATGATCAATGTGTTTACACTAACAGCCCTGATTTTAAGATATTCTTGTTTACCTCAGGCTCAGAGTGGTTCAGAGTTCAGCTCATGAGCTCTGACTATTTCTACACACCTTAAACATTTAGAAATTTTGTGGCTTAATGAATATTAAAGCTGTCCCGCAGGACCGGAAGTGTCTTTTCTGGACTCCTCCTCCTCCTCCTCTTCCTCCTCCTCCTCCTCCTCCTCCTCCTCCTTTTTGGTCGGCTCGTGTGTCCTCACCTCAGAGCAGAGCTGGAACTGGAGCGTTGGGCTCTGTGGCGTGTTATGTAAGCTTTGGCTGTGGCGCTCAGAGCTGCACGGCCTCTCTGCTTGTCCCACTGCCAACGAGCACAGGAGGTTTCGTCACCCCCCCCCCCCCCCAGCCTGTTTCAGAGGGCCCTCTGGACTCTGGATATTGTTTAGGCTGCTCTGTAGTTTGCCTAATTCATTTTCTCCTCTCCCTCTCTCTCTCTCTCTCTCCTTTGGCTCGACCATCTGTCGTCCTCCCTGACAGCCTCCCTGTTTTTAAAGCCTCGTCTTCGTCTTCCTCATCCTCTCTCTCCTCTTCTGCTGACTCACTCTGCTCTCTGAAATTACAATGCACATAAATAGCTGACTTTCTCTCTCTCTCTCTCTCTCTCTCTCTCTCCCTCTCTCTCTCTCTCTCTCATGGTCTTGTTGCACCATCTTGTTTTCTAAGTCAACCGTTGAGACTGGGTCTAACTAGAAGCTGTGAATGAGGATGACTTCCTCCCACTGGCTTCTATATTTCAGTTTTTACTGAAATGCATCATTTACACACACAGGAAAGTGGAGCCTGTGGTTAATGCCACAGGAAATTATGAAGATATAATCAACCGTATATGTCATAATGATATTCTGACTGTTTTTAAGCGGCCATGCAAAAATTATTGTCATTTTAGATATTTAAAAAAAATTTTGTGTAAACAAAAATTGAATAATGATTATGCAACAACTAGCAAACTGACAAAGTTATTGTCTAAGGAATGATGGTTTGACAGATCAGACCAAAATGCATTGACTGAAACTATGAAAGAGTAAAGTAAAGTGTTATTTGGCTTGTTAAAACTTCTAGAGCTAAATAGGATTCTGCAGAACAGCCCGGGTATCAGGTCAAGAAAACAAGGACCCATTTGCACAATCTGTGTACTCAATCTGCAAATCTGTGCGCAAAGTTACGATCTGTGCTGACAGATTTGCAAACTGTGTGCACCCAGATTACGAAATCATCCCCATGGATTACGAATTTGTACCCTCAGTTTTCAAATCTGTACTTGCAGATTATAAACTGGGTGCACAGATTGACACGTGGCTTTTTTTTTTCTTGACCTGGCACCAAGAGGAAACCTCTGGTCTCAAAATATGAGGCAATGCAGGAGGGCTAAAATGTACAGTTTGTTAAATATCTGCTTAAGGCTGGCTCCAAAAGTACTGTAAACCTCAAACACACATAGATAAAATTTAAAAAGGAGCCTTTTTCATAGCAGAAACAAACATGTAACTCTAAAAAATAGTACAAGTAAAAAATCATGACCTGAAATGGAAAACATGAAGAGAATCAAGATTTTTAATTTTTCAGACTCATTGAGATGGGTGTTAAAATTCAATGGCTGTTCTCCAAGGCCAAAGACTCCCAGCGAAAAGGCTAAAATGACACACGAGCCCAAAGAAGTCAAAGAAAAAAAAATTTCAAATTAAATAATGGCAAATAAACATTTAGGAACATATAGAGGATAAGAGGGTGGAGGTGTAAAAAGTGCTCTGCTTTATCTAAATTTTCAGTCACTATTCTGCAGAGTGAGAGTTAAATACAGGCAGGTTGTGGGACAAATTGATTGTCTGGACAAAAACATTACAATATCAAGTTAAACCAAACAATAGAGCAGCTCTTCTTAAAGGGACAGGACCCTTAAAGCACAGACTCAGGGTAAAGTTTCTACCTCGTGTGAGAGCGGTAATTGAAGTTCCCAGAGGGCCTGTCCCATCTGCCCTCTGAAAAATAACAACTGAAAGCAAGGAAATGCACTGGCCGCTTGTGTTCTAACTGCAAAACCAATGTTAGATGATCTTTTCTGAAAATATTAGAATAATAGAGGAGTCTGGCTGCAGTGTTTTAGATTTACTAAGTCTTCAAAGATCCTGATTACTGAAGTAGAAGTCTAGACGGGATACGATGAATGCATGAATGTTAATTTCAAAGCTCTCTGGAGGCAGAAATGTCCTCATCAGATTCTGAGACTCACGGCTGGACAAGTTTTAACTTGCATATTGAAATTCAGATAATCATCTGAAGTGAGTCAGCCAGAGCTGACACTAAAGAATGACAATTATCCTTTAATACTGAGAAACAAGAGAACAAAAGTGGATTCACATGAAAACAGCAGTTTTTTGTGGCTTTATAACAGCTGAAGTCAATGTTGTGGATATAAACTGGAACATTTGCCGCACAGGTGATGTTCTGTTGTCAAGGATGTTGCTTTTGCAACTGCTGAGCTTTATTTTTTAAGTGGAGTGATGCTTCCTCTGCTCTACTCTCTATGTTAGAGCTTCACTCCAAAATGATCCTAAACCCCTCTGTAGTTTATTGATATGAAACGTGAAACAAACAAACTCAAAACAAGACGACATAAGTTAAAGTGAGACTGTCTGTCAAGATAAGAGAAAACACATGTCCGCTTGGCTGTAAAATAAAGTTATGTCTTGAAACAGTGAACTTTGAAACAGTCTTTGAAGTGTTACTGTAAATCCAGGTGAGTGATCTGTGCCTGCAGATGATTAATGAAATGTACAGTAAACAGCAGGTCAGAGGGGTCCGTTGATTTCTATAGTCATTTATTCATTTATTCATTTACAGCCTTAACAGTTAGTTAGTGTCTGTGTGCAGCTCTGCAGCTCTCTGCTGTCTGTTACAACAGCAGCAGCTCAGAGGCTGTTCAGTCACAGGTCACCTCAGGTCTGATGTCACTGCGTCAGCTTAGCTCAGCTAATAATGGGAAAATAATTGATCTTTCATTTTCATGTGCAAAATGTTGCTCTTTGGGAAAAATACCAACAGCTTAAAAAAGGCAAAAAAGTAATTATAAATAAATAACAACAGCTCATGATTAATATGAAAATCTTTTTTTTTCACCTGAAATCTTTCAAAGAACAAAGCTTGAAACCCATTTACTTTTTTGGGAAACGTTACAGTGGCTCCTAGGGTCCAGAGCACAAACACTAGATTAAATGCAAAAAAAAAAAAAAGAAAAACATTTCCCTGATGTTGTCGATGAACCTTCATTTGTATGTTAACTTTCATACAAATCAAATGCATGAAAAATGAAGAAAAAATAAACTGACTGAACATGTATAAAAAGGCATACTATATGTCTTTGGAGCAGGGACTAATACACACCAAAATATTCTTATATTTAATAGAATATTTTAACAGGTTTGAAGCTAAAAACAAGTTAAAGCACCAAAATAGCAACAAGATTTTAACTAAAGAAAATTAACAAAGGTTGAATAAAAATTTAAAAAATTCAAATTTGCCAAAAACTGAAATTACAAGAAGGTATTATTTATGACATTGTCAGACTGAATAAATAGGCCTTTGGTTTAGGGTTGAACTATCAAGTATCAATGAAAAACAAAAACTTTAAAAAAATGAATAAAGAATGTCACCTAATTAAAATGCATTTAATACAACACAGAAAAAAATAAAATACAAACTATGATAATGAAAAAAAGAACTCTTCATTATTTAGTATATTTTGAGTTTGATGTATTGTTTATATTTTGATTTACTTTTGGTTCGGTTCATCCCTCAGGGCCAGTTCTGCCAAAAGTGGCCCACTCGGCGGCTTGCATTCTATTTTCATTCATGAAAGTACATTAAAGGGCCAATGTGACAGTGACTTTAACGTTTTATCTTAAATACAAAGGACTGATGAAAATGTCTGAGTGTGTCAGTTAAGCCTCAGGCTATGCCTCATTCAGTCAGGATATAACTCTTTATTTTCTCCTTTTCTTTGACCCCAGACATATTCGTTTGTACTTATACATAACTGCAGTGTTTGCTTTCTGCACCTGCATCTTTGTCAAAAACAATCATGTGTGTAAAAGTGAGACTTACTGTTCTCTGGCAGAGATTGTCCAGCTCCATCTTACTTCACGCCACTTTCTCACTCACACTCACTTCACACTGCATGCAGCCTCTCTGTGGAAACGTGTGCGTCCTGGTTTGGGAATGCATGAGGCATTCACCTTCATGTATGAGAGCAGACTCCAAAAGTGCAGAGTGGAAGCTCAGTTTAGTAGGAATGACAGTTGATTCCCACACACTCCCTCTTCTTTTTAATGTCTCCCTCTAACAAACTCATTCTTTACCTATTGTGTTTAAAGTGGTTGACTCTTGAAAGCGTGGTTCCCCCTCTTGTCCTTGGAGTGGTCTCTTCCGGAGGAAGTTGTAGGGAGTGACCTTAGTTATCAGCAATCAAAGTGGAACTGGACAAACTATGGTCCAACTCAAGACTCCTGTCATTTCTCCTCCTTACTCAGTCACCACTCCACCAACCATGTTTGTTTTTGATTTTTACACCAGAGAGAGGGAGAGTTAAACTTAAGACAGATTTTTTGAGGTGCAGCTCGATACCTGTGAGCCAAACACCTCTCATCAAACCTAAGAACTGATTGCTTCACAGCATGAAAACATTAACTGAAGCACAGAGTGAATAACAACATTTATAATCAACAAAATCAAAACATGCCGCAGAAAAAGCAGATTAAAGAAAGATGCATCATACAGATATTGCCAGATAAGGGAATGTTTTTTGGTAAAAGAGTTTCTTTAAGGGGAAAAGCCTGACACAGCAGGAAACCTGACCTGTTTTTTTTACTTTTGCTCTTTGCTGAACCTTGATTCTGATCTTGAGATGTTTGTCTGTCACCTAAACTGAGTCAACCTTTCACCGCTGAGGTGGCAGCGCAGAAACATCTCACGAACTAGATCGCAGACGCTGTGGGGAAGCATCACAGGACGTACACATGACCTGATTTCATCTTTCTGCAGCACTCAGACACTTTTAGGGCTAAAGCTGAGTTTGCTTATAAGTATGACTTTAAAAAAGTTTCTAATGAAGGATGGACCACTAATTTGTGACTAAGGCATCAGTACTTCACACCTCTCTTATCTATATGGTTTTATTCTTTAGATTATTATTTAAGTTTCCATGTTCAAACACTCTGGCCTTGTTGTGTATTTCTCTCTCTCTGTCTGCGATGTTGGCTTGTATGGTTGTCTTTCCCACCCATATTGGTTTCACCTGTGCCTTGTTACTCTCACCTTCCTGGTACACTAAGCCTCAGAACAGTACCAGCTAATTTCTTCAGCTGCCTCTTTTTTTTATTCTAGGCCTGCTTCTCGTGTTTTGTTTCTTTCAGTAATTTTTCCTTTTTGGCATCCCTTGAAAAACTTTAGCAAGCTTTTGTAAGTGCCTTTGACGTTCTTAAGTTTCTGTAAATGTCACTTTAGAGCAGCCCCTTTTTGTTAAACTATACTTGACACTTTTGATTTGTTTGAAGCCTGAAAACGAATAGCTCTTGGGAACTCTAACAGCCCTTTTTAGGATGAAATTAGACCTGCAAGAGTTAAAGAAATGCAATGTAAAGTTTCACTGTTTGAAAGAATGGTAACAGTGTTAAATGCAAAATATGAACACATTTTAAGGATACACACCATCCATAACATCTGATGTCTACTAGGGGTGGTGAATTGGCCTAATTTCCCGATTCGATTCGATTCGATTATTAAAGTCCCGATTCGATTACCAACCGATTTTCGATTATTGCCGATTATCGATTATCGATTATCAATTATTGCCGATTATCAATTCGATTTTTGCCATTTATTGATCTTAAATTTAACATCAGTTAGTTGTTGAATTATTTGACTTCTCTTTTGAGTAACATGTCACAGCATCTTCAGTATTGCAGTGTAATTGTAATATCCAGATTAACTTTTGTTTTACTTTGTTTTAAATGAAGTCTTTCACTGTTTAAAAAATATCCACACTTGTGAATAAATGCCCAAATTCTATTCATTTGTTCATTTTAGTAATAACTTGCACCTTCATAACAACTTAAATGTCATAATAAAGTAGAAAATACAATAATCTTTCTGTAGCATATATGCTATGATAAAAAACGGAACAAAACAGAGCACAAAACATTGTGTTGTGAGTAGTCAAGTACTGAATAAGTGGTCTAGAACAACCAGATCTTTGCACCAATATGGTAACTTATATAATAAAATCAAATGTGAAGTTAACACACATTTTACAGTAGCCTTATCACTCTTTTTAACGTTTTAAAAATATATAAACAAACTACATTTGCGTGGGAGTCATGTAAACACCTTATTCCAATTGCCGTAACCCGATTAAGCTCATTTTCCAATTATTAAAAATCCGAATAACAGCCTTAGCATATGCCTGTATTAACCCGAATACTGGGTCATGTAAATGCATTAATCGGAATATGCTCCAGAGTAAACTGCGTTAAAGGATGTTTTTCGTCTGCGCATGTTCAAAACAGCGAGAAGGCAAAAGTCTGTACACTTTTGAGGCGAGGAGGAAACTGTACTGTGCACAAAATATGCGCTAAAACACGTTCATCTTTTGTTGAGAATCAGCTGCTTATCACAGGAAACCGTCACGACTTATTTCTCATTCATC
>RPOG01000624.1:242191-279459 GCA_008086565.1 Thalassoma bifasciatum
AAAAAGATGATTGGTAAAGGTGTTGTTAGAACTTCCTTGGAAAGCTAGTGTTTTTATAGAATAAAGACATCACTTCCCATGAGCACTAGCACTCACTATTATAAATATGTGGCTCTGACCAAGGCATGTGTTGTTTCGAAGCAAATCAATTAAGAGCGGATCTTCTGTATGACTCTCCTTCTCTTTATTGAAGACAACTTTTCCCAGGATGCAAAGCAAATAGCTAATGCATTTGCAGTGGTGTAGTGCTATTGTTTGAAATGTGGCATCAATCAAACTCTGTAAACTCAGTCTGTAGTTTAGTTGATGAGCTGACTATCGGTTCAGTGTTACTCACAGCTCAGTGCTCTGAAACATGTCTGTAACCTGTAACGTTAGTGAGTCATAGTTACGTCCTACCAGTGCTCATCTACCAACTCCAACCTCACCAAGCAGAGCAAATGTAACCTGGCTCTTCATTTTATTGATAAACTCTCAGGTTTGAACAGAACTATTGCATTTGGGTTGGAATGAATATGATCACAAACAGCTTCGCCCATGTTTCAGCATTCGGCCTGTGCGCTGTCACTCTCTTGTTTAGCTCCTTTCTGCTCTTATGTCCCTTTTCTGTCAGACAGCCTAGCCCCAGGGTCCACCATTAATACCAAATAAATCGAAGAAAACTTTTTCATCAGAGAAAAATACAAATCTCCCTTCTCACTGCTCAACTTTCTCAGCTGGCGTGGTGTTGTCATAGTGACTTTGAAGCGCTGTAAATCAAAACAGTCCTGGACAACCTGGACAGGGCAACTGAGAAGTAGCATTTAGAAATCACCTTCTCACTCAGCTTTTCATCGCATTTTGAATAATATATCTTTTTGGCCCAATCACAATCCAGCTCTCTGAGAAGAGCTGGGGGCTCTCAGGACAAAATTAGCAGAATAGCCACGGGAAAGCCAATATGAGGAATATCAGTGTCTTAGACTCCAGCTCTCAGCTGAAGTTGAAAATTTTGCTCTTGTTCCTGGAGGCTGGTAGTGCAGAGGTTTGTGACGAAGGCGATGATATTTACAAAGACACTTGTTTGCATGGAAAGAGGCATATTATGCTAAATGAATGCATAATCTCTCTTTTAAATGTATGCACACAACAGTGGCACACCGTAAAGCTATTTGCTTGGCGGAGCATTTAACCCTTTTGCTTGCCTTGTAGCTTAGACTTTATTTGTTCAACTTGTTTGCAAATGCTTCGTGGGTTCAAAAGGCACAAAACTCTTTCATAAATCAGGCCTTGAGAAGCAGAAAACGTACCAGTATTCTCACCGATTTTTAACATCCTCACCTTATGAACAGTACAGAGTAAACGTAAAGAGGAAAACATCTTTGTGTCAGATGTGTTTTAAAATGAGAGATGAAAGGTGTGAATGCAGCCTTATTAGCTTTTTGATGCCGAGTGCTACAGAAAGAAAATAAAGATCACCTTACTGAGTGTTTCTTCTGTTCTTCCCTGAGCCTGTGCTGTGAATTACATTTGATAATCTTGTTTATACTCTTAGAGAGGAAATCAATTTTTTCACCCAAGCCTTGTTAATGGCTGTAAGTTGAAGGTTAAAGAAACAACCATCAACCCAATAAACGGCATTAAAAGAGGCTGTTTGTATTTACATCTAACTAAACAGCTGTGAAAATGCTGCAGTGATTTTTTTCTAAGTAACGCTCTGAATGCTGATGAACTTTTAGTGTGCGCTGAACATTTTGGTAAAACATGAGGTACAGGGCAGAGAAATGTTTGGCGCACAGGGAGCAGGAGTAGAAACATTAAAACATACTGACTATGATGATAAAACAGCAGATTTGCTGCCAAATGTGCATCCTGAGTGATCAGGCCTGAAGTCATTATGTCTTTGTAAAACTGTGAGTAATCGCAAGTAGGAGGATGAGCAGAAACAGCAGACAATGTGTGTACAGTATGTGTGTTTGGCTCTTTTTCAGTGTGTGTGTGTGTGTGTGTGTGTGTGTGTGTGTGTGTGTGTGTAGGTGGCTGAAGGTGAGGAAGCATCCAGGCCACTGTGAACTGATTTCACATGGGGATTTTCAGCTTTGTATTTACACTGAGGTGAGATTTTATTGGCGTACACTTTGTTTTTTTAGTGCAGAGCTTTTCTTTGTGTGTGTTGAGCAGGTAGACCCTGAACCTCTTTGGTTTAAATCATCAGTTGACCCTGAGATCCCGTCTAAACCTGCATGCTGTTTGTCAAACCTCTCCTCTTTCCTTGGGTGACTGATGAACACACAGCATGTTTATCTCTGCACAGATTTACTCCTCACTACATGGACTGACATGAGTGATGAAAACACAACAACATCATTCTGTGAAGCAACTGAGTTGATTTTGAATAAGGCTGCAATGTTATTTAAACCCCACATCTGTTTGAATTACCAAGTCTTAAAACATTTTAATGACATGCAGCATTCATTTCATGTTTACAAGTGTTTCCTCAGCACTTTTCAGTCTCCACAGAAAGTCAGAAAGGACTGTGAGCTTAGCTGGTGTTAGTTTACTGTTGATCATACAAAACATGAACATACCTTCGCAACTTCACTCACTGGTGCCTGATGGGAAGTTTTGAATCACTGTTATGGTCAGTGACATGTTGGAAAAGCTTAACTGCTTACTTTCAATCAACTTAAACAAGGGCAGAGATTATAGCCGCCTCACAAAAAGCTACAAAATGCCAATACGCAGTGTAAGAAGTAACAAGTAATGAATAGCTACATATTTTGTTTCTGTATGTGAAAGTACATATTTTATAGAAAAATGAAAATAAAAATGAACCTTTCTGTAAATATATATTGCTGAAAAAATTAAACTGATTGCAAAGGGAATGCCAAGCTTCCATTAGACACTCTGTGGATTGCTTTTTGTTTTAGAATTAACTTCAGTTTTCATCACAACAAGTTTCCCTTTAGCCGTTAGCCTGTTGATGTTTCTTTTCAACTTGGAGTCATTTCTGCAAGCAAAAAAATAAAGCTAAAAACTGGCTTTGTTGATTTTTTTTTTTTTTGTCCATATGAAGTTGAATGTTTCATTTAAAAAGTTAAATTCCTGACTTTATTTATGACAAAACTTTGACTTTATTAACAAAAAATCTTAGACTTTTCTCTCAAATTTTCATTCTTTTTCTTATAATTTTGACTCTTTTCTTCAAGTTTCCACTTATTTTCAGAAAAGTTCGACTTTTTACCTTGAAGTTTTAAATTAATATAGGCAAAATAAAAAAAAGAAAATTTCAAAAAAGCCATGTTTTCATTTTTGTCTTTTTAATTGAATGTAATGGGCTTCTATACATTTACTCTTTCAATACTTTTAGAAGAAGCAGTCAGCTAAACCACTTTGAACTTGTATTTAGTTAACTTTTCTCAACTGGGAAACCCCTGCGAGTTAATTCTTTATCTTCAAAACAGTGCAGAGATTCTTCTGCTTTACAAAAACAAAAATCTGGACCCTGACTGATGAAAGAGCTCTCAGTGACCTCTGGATGTTAGAAAAAGGTGTGAGCCAAACTTTTGCTCGCTTGTTTCAGGCCAGTGTTTTCTTTGTTCAAAGGGTCTTAGACAGAGACAAATCAAACATTTTTCTCTAAAATAAGAAAACAAACAAACTATTAAACAGTGAAATACACAGTCCATGTAAGGTAAAAACTTGCTTTTGTTTTTTTTTTGTTTTTTTTCAAACAGCTTTCACAACGTCAGCTGGAAAGATGGTTTGAAACCCTTAGAAAGTATTTGGTTGGTTAGGGGAAGATGTGTCTAACATGAGTCCCGTTGGTGACATAATTGTATTTTTCAGTTAGAAAAAAGCACTTTGTGTGACACTGAATTGAAAAAGTAAGAAATATTCCACAGCACCTTTGCTTTGAACTGCTAAATCTGCTTAAACTGACTTTCTGAGTGATGCCCAGACCTGGTTTTCATGGTGGCTGATCCTGCTTGAGAGCACAGAGTGGATCATCTGCTGCTAAAAAGGTTTTTCATCCACCGCAGAGCCTCTTTCCCCTTAGACCACTGATCCACTGATCATCTTTCTGCTGAGTGAAGATGGGTGCTGTTGGCTGCTCTGTCTGCATCGATGGTTTCATGGAGCTCTGAGTGTTCAGTGGAGTGTTTGTGCTGCTTTGTCATATCATGACATCATTTGGATGAGTCAGCCTCCAGTCAGCATTGGTGGAAAATAAACAAATGGCCACAGAGCAAATGAACTGCTCACAAAATGATGTTTACTTATGCAGGATTTTACTCAAAAGTCCCAAAACATGAGGAAATAAAGAACAGCTGAAACAAACCCCACAACAAAACCACATTCAATTTGTATCTAAATTTATGCGTTTTTGACCAAAGACTCGGATGTTTTCAAGAGACTTTAAGATTTCCAAACTCTGATACATTCATTTACCCTAATATTGCACAAATTCACATTTCAGTTCACTGATGACCTGCTTGTTTTGATTTTAGGCTTTTTAATTTCCTCCTTCTTCATCCAAAGATTTTTTTTCCTCAACACAAGCTATTCAGAAGTCATTTTTCTCTTTAAATACCTTGAAACAAGACATGTTTCAGGACTGGTCTGGTAAATGTGACTCACATCAAGACTAAAAAGTCCTTTACTAGACATAAGACAGAGAGACCTGCTTATGTTTCAGTTTCTTGAAGTGTGGAGAGCACTGGCAGGAGAACGGCCTTCCCAGAATATATAAAAAGCTGAGGAAATGTCACTCTAAAAGAGCCTTTAGAGGAAAGTTGATGCAGACATTCAATGGAGAATGGATTGATCAGTATTTATTGTAGACCCAACTTTTAGAAATGT
The DNA here is from genome assembly GCA_008086565.1 of Thalassoma bifasciatum. Classification (NCBI taxonomy): domain Eukaryota; kingdom Metazoa; phylum Chordata; class Actinopteri; order Labriformes; family Labridae; genus Thalassoma; species Thalassoma bifasciatum. The sequence goes on from RPOG01000624.1 coordinate 247,034, forward strand.
TGTACCTGTGTGCCTCATTTGAAACCAAACTAAGGAATAAAATCTGAGGCTTCGCCACAACAAAGCATACAAGCTTTGAGGAGTTATATCCTGAAGAGTCAAAGCCCTTCAGTCTGAGAAACATTTCACTTCAAAAGCTCAACGTAAAACTCTCATGTAAAAAGAGTCATCAACTCAACTTCAATTTAAAAAGAGAGGGTAACAAGTGCGTCTCTGCATGTATAGAGTCTGTGCTTATTTCTGATTGAAGGCGGGCTGTGGCACAAGATACTTTTCAGAGTGCTGATTTAGAAAAGAAATAAATTAGGTAACACACAGATTCCCAACCTGTGGGCTGTGAAGGTATTGCAGATGGGCAGCCAAACCACTTCAGAAATAGTATGATTTTTTTTTTGAGGGGGTTGGGGGGTGTTACAATAATAATTTTTGTAGTAATAGTAAATTTTAGTTATACAGCACTTTCAGAACTCAAAGACACTTGAGATTGTTAAAAACATTACATAGACCAAAGAACTCAATTGATACAAAATAATATAACAGAACACTCACAGATTAAAAGCTAACTTAAAAAGGTGACTTTTTAACAGAGATTTGAAAGTTGATGGGTCAGACCAGTTTTGGATTTGAGTGGGGAGTGAGTTCCAGAGGGAGGGGGCAGCTGTGGAAAAAGCTCTTTTTATTAGAATAAAATGAATCTGTTTATAAGCATTTAAAATGTTCAGATATTGATGTATGTGGTGGTATTGTATCCCTATATGGTCCAGAGGTGGGCCGTGGAAATTTTTGAGACAAGCTCTGATGGGCCGTCATATGACATTCAATGGTCTGAATATTAGACCTGATCACATATTAACTCCTTGTATTGTTTCTTGTCTGATATTTTTTAAGAGGTATGTTTTTACTGCTCACCATGTCATGACTCACCATGACTCTATACTTATGTTTAGTGACTGTTATTTAGTATCTGTGCTGCACTGGTAACCGTAATCCCCAAAATCTGCACCCTCGCTTTGCTTTAGTTGTTGAATGATTTAACCCATTTTGAGTCACTTTGGTCTGAAAGATCACTGTGCCCCTCCATTCTTCACCCCCCAGAAGCTGTAGCTGTGACTCACAGCTGGTTTCAGACATGAGGGGTACACTAGCTTTACAGATCCCACTCATTCAGCTGTGTTTCGAGGGAAAAGGCCTGGTTTTTATCCAGGTCAGCGTGGTTTTTCCAGTTCAGCTGTTAAAGTTTTATTTGAGTGGATGAGTTTTGCTGTTTTTACAGTCTATTTGCATAAAAGCAAATGGAAACACTGATTAACCAGAAGGAATGCAAATGAATGTTTCTGCTGACAGCAATTAGTACTAAAAGATCAGCCGCGGTCAACTTTCCTCCACCATTAAACCCATCGTCCACCACACGTGGGTTTACTCTCCTCTGTCTCTGAGCTGCAATTTGTCTGAAATTAATGGACTCCAGTGAGGGGATGTTGATGGTGTGAGTGTGAGCAATTCCCCTGGCTGCGAGTCAGGGGGAAACAGAATTACTGGATGCAGAAATGCGACCCAGCACTAATGGATGTAGAATGAGATAATCAAGGGGCTAACAATGGCAGGAATATTTGTCAGCAGAGAGAGCAGCAGTGCACAGCTTTGTGCTCGGCCTTGAACGTCCAAAATGAATCCATTACCCTGAACTACACCAGAGCCTTTCTTATGCACTGACATTTTGTCTTCCTTCAGGGCGCATGAGTGTGTCCCAACACAAAGGGCCTCTACTAGACTCACAGCTGTGCATGAGGCTTCAGCTGGACTCTCTGCCCTAGTTTGGCTGAATATTCACACACAAACACACACTCACACACTCAGTGGGAGGGAGTAAGACAGAGCACTTAGGGTACATGGGACACCAAAGAAAATTCTCTGTGGTATGAGCCCGCCGTGTCCGCAGTGGACAAATAAAAAAGACCCTGTCAGCCTGTTTGTGCTGTCTCATTGGTTTGTGATGTCGCTGAGATTCCTGGAACTGGAAGACATCTTTAAAAGCCGCACTTTTTACTGACTGGATAATCAGTTAGATTGTGTTTCTGTCAGAACTTCAATTTTTGAAGCATCAGCTACGACTTCCCTGAGTGGATGTGAAGCTTTCATGCATCTGCAGTCACTTCCAGAGGGATGTGGGTTTGGAAAAAACACGAGGGTTGTCTTATGGCATAATATCACTCCTATTTGGCTGGTCTGAACTTGTTCCAGCGGCTGAGTAAAACTCTGCAGTGAACTTTGAGAAAATTCTTCGAAGGCAGCCCTGAGGATTGGTGCTGACGTGAAGCTATTTCCAGCGTTCAGCATCATGATTTCATTAAGGAGGGTATTTTGCATCGGAGAGAGGGTGAAGTTTGACACCAGTGCTGCAGTTTTCTCTCGACGAGGTGATGACAAAACAGTCTTGCTAATCTAAAACTGTGGTCCAAACTTAGAGCAGTTCTGGAGCGCAACCCTATATTGCAACCTAAGTGTAGACAAGCCTAACCAATGTATTCATGAAGAGACTGGCTGATATGGATCTATATTGATATAGTTTTGTTTCATTTAGTATTATTATTCTTTGATATTTTTTTTTACACCCCATGTTAAACTGAACTTTGAGTGCTGTCTGCAGCACATGGGGATTTGAGACCAATGGTTAGCTTATTGTAAAGTGTCAAAAGGATCTGATATCTAAATCAAAATAATATCTCTCGACTGAGTGGAGGGTGAACTTTAGACAGTGTTTTTGCTGTGTTATAACTGTATCCGTGATGACAGACTGACACATCGGTGGTAGTTATTGGTACTTTTTTTGGGCTGTGGCTCAGTGGAGAGTCCCTCATTTGTTAAAGTGTGAGGACTTCCTAAGTGATCTTGAATAAGTTTCATGTTTAGATATATGTCTGATCCCACTTAGTGTAGAAGAGTGCCAAACAGGCAACCCAGGAAGTAAGCAGCTGGCAACATCAGTGGACTCTACTCCTGAGCCTTAAAGTCACAGCTCATATAAAAGTGTTTTGGATGAGCTGTTTTTTTTTTCTTTTGTTTTTTTGTTTTTTGCTCAGACCAAGCAACTGGCTGAGTCTTTTGTTCCCATTAGACAACTGCAAAAACAGCTGCAGTCCATCACAAAGCCATCCAACTGATTACATGAGCCAACGCTCAGAGCTAACTGAAGAAGCAGCTCATCATTCACATCCACTCCCTTCATGCCTGTTGCTGTTTATTGATAAAATCTTGCGCTGAAACAGGATGTGAAAGAAAAACCTCAAACGGCTTGTCTTTCACTTTCTGATGATTAGAATAAAAGACAATGAAAAGATCAAACCCAAACCTTATTTCAAATCCTAACCATCAGTGCCTCCCCTTTACTAAAACACCTACACCAACCCAACCCTAAGCCTTCTCATTCCTCTAACTGGAGCAGCAGCTCATCATTCTCATCCACTCCCTTCATGCCTGTTTATTGATAAAATCTTGCTCTGGAACAGCCCGACCAGTTTCCCTTCCACTTTCCTCTGTTTACAAGTAAACACAATGAAAAGGCGTCCCTTGTATTCAAACTGTGTGGGCTCTTTTGTACACTCTGGGTTCACAGGACGGATGAGGGGTTGATCAAATGGCCCACAAAGCACTTCAGACCCATTACCATCATTTAGACAGCAGCATCTCACTGTCAGAGGTGAGAACTTTGTGTTTCTTTGGACCACGGTGGTCAGAGGGTTTCATTAATCTGTGTTTCCACCTCAGAGACCACTGATGTTCAATAAAAGACTGATGAGTTTCTTCAAACACTCCCACATTATCAACTTTCTCTCATAATAAGAAAGGTCTGCTTTATAGTTTACCGTCTTGTCTTTGCAGAGTTTAAGGGAAAATGCTCCCAGATTTAAGTTGTTTCAGGGTCTTGGATCATTTGGAGGTGTCCTTAAACAACTCTTCCCAACCCTTTGAGTCATTTGCAATGTACAACAATCACAACAATCACACCCTGATGTGGGACAAAACAAGTGAGCTAAGATTGCCCAGGGGGTGGTCTCCGCTTGCTTCCTATTGAACCCTGGAAGTAATCAACCCTGCAAACAGAGCAAACAGCTGCTTACTCATGATGCTAGCAGGAGTTCTCTAGTGCTTACAGAGGTAGTAATCCAGCAGCAAGGCAATTTATAGAATAAGTGATAGTTAGCGTAATAGTAATTGGCTAATGCTAATCACTGTCTCCCGTTATTCAGCATCAGCAGAAGAGCAGGTGCTAGGTGTGACAACATCACAGGGCCCAACAAGACCTGCTACCTCATATCTGGAACCTTCACTTTAACTGCACATTAGGGGTGGGGAAAAGTATTAATACAGCAATATTTTGGCTTCCAATATAATATCAATATTTCAAATCTTAATATCGATTTAAAAAAAAAAACATACAAAACTCATATTTTAGCTGAGTTGGAAGTAAAACACAGTTTTCGGTGACATAGGGCATTTATGCAATATATAGGCATAGTTTTTTTTCATGCAGTCTTTCATTTCAGACAGTGATAAGTGAATTATGTGACTTTTTTAACTTATTGTTGTGCTGCTAGTTACTCGAAGTACTTTGTTCATCATGTGTTAAATTACAGTGTGAGCTTCACTGCAGGTTAGGATGCTTTCAGTGCATTATTAAAGGAAATGAAATAATGATAATTTTGTAAGATTAGTTCAAATGACGTAATACACTTTATGTTTTCAAGTTAAATTTATGTATGTAACACTGCATTTGACTTATTGAAAAAACAACAAAATGGAAAAGTTGTTTTCAATCGAATAATTTTGACTTAATTCGTCCTTTCAATTTTGGGTAATATTGTGTCAAGTTTTTTCTTGGTCAACTGTAGAAAAACCTCAGCACTCGAATGTTTGTCATGGCCACAATAAGCAGCCCAAAGTCTCCAGACTTCAAACTGAAAAGCCTTTTTATCACCATGCAAAGTGTGACCAGTACACATGGCATTCATTTACCTGCGCAGAAAGAAAAGGAGGCTGTGATATAATGATGCGAGAACACTCTGTGCTTCAGCCTGCTTTGCATCATTGTCATGTGAACTCCAAGTGACTAAAAGACAAAATACAAAAATGGATCATCTTTTTCACCAATGCAAACGAGGCTCAGTGAAAACAGCCTCAGGGCCTAATGGTTCTGAATGGGACGCCACCATATTACACTGTTTTGTTTTTTTACCTGACAGTTCCCGGTTGCTGTTTTGCATGTGCCAATCTCATCAGAGATTGTAAGGGTGAGAGCTGGTTCTTTTCTCAGCAATTCAGCCCCAGAAAAACAATTTTATGTCCCTTCAGCACAAAAACGTTTCGCCTACTAATTCTTTCATTGATTTTAGAAAACTCTAACTAATCCATCTTCCCCTGATGGCATACAAAATCATTTGTTGAGTTTAAATCAGTTTTTCCTCAATCTATATTCTGTGATATTTTCATTAGATTTCTCTCTCCGTCGTGAGTCTTTTAGTAGAAGTTACACTGGGAATACTATCGGCCATAACTCTGATTCAGTTTGTCTTTTGATATACTTTCAAAAACTCAGCTCTAAAGGCAGTCAAGGGCTGTTTTTTAATTATCTTTCAGATGATCTTCGGGCTCCTGAGAGGAGTTTTTAGCTGGTTATGAAACAGGTTGAAATGAACACTGACACCTCTTGATGAGCTACAGAAGCAAATAAAACTGATGGTAGCAGGACTGATTATTTCCATTATCCATCATGCTGCTGGGGGAAGGTGTCAGCCACAGTGGAACAGCATGCTGCACAAAAAGCTGTTCTCAGTATTTGTCATGTGAAAGATGCTCAGTGAGTGACTTTTTTTGACCGTTCAAAAGAAGCAGGATGAGTTCATACTTAAAAATCCTTTTAATGGTCATTGTTCAGTAACTTAATCATTGGGCGTTTGTCTAAAATGTAAACTAACTAACTGATAGTTCCTGCAGACACGCTGCTGTAATCCAGCTTTAAGAGATAGTTGTTCTGTTCCCTCATTTGATGTACACTATTGTTGAATGTAACTTGTTGTAAAAATATGATGTAAATTGCTGCTATAAAATTTTACGTAAGGTCAAAAAATACATTTTGTTGTTCTAATACCAACAGAAATTATCTTGATTAAGCAAGATGTTTTGTGTCAACCTTTGTCTCAGTTTGGTTAATTTGGACTTGTTAGTTTGGACTGTCTTCAGGTATTTGTTTGAAATAACTTATCATTTTTTTCTCAATCGTACGCTTAAGTTTTGTGAACCATGGAGGTCAGACAGTCTGTGCCTTTGTTCAACTTTTCTAGTATACTGCAGGGTCTGCTGGGTCCACACGTTCCCTCCTCATTCATGGCGTAACAAAAGCATTCTGGGTATAACCTAAAAGCTGTAGCTGTACTAAACAGCTGGGAAGGGCTGAGGTGATTGTCAAGTCAACACACATTACTTATTTATTGATTTTCAAGCTAAAATGTATCTTTTACTTCTGACAATTCCAACGTATTATCAAATATCATGACATCTTCTCTTTTGTCACATTGAAATAGAATTATTCACTAAAATAAATGCTCAAAATCACAAAGTAAAGTGTAGTATTCCATTAAACTTTGAATTCAAAACACAATCTACAGTAGTTACAAGCTGTAGTTTGGGTTTTAGGAAACTCCTCTCTGAGTAATGCCCAGCACAACAGTTTAGTTGAATGGTAATGATTTTCTCTTGACATTATGAATCTTTTTGGGTTGAGACAAATTACCGTTGTTTTGAAGCAAAATGTATCTAAATTTGAGGTGGAAAAAAATGTCAGCATCATTTTATGCTTTAAATCAAAGTTATGGTTCAAAACTGTGCCAAAGCTTTTAGCTCTGGCTGCACAGATTCATAGGCTATGAAGCATCTGCAGACACTCGTGGGAATGAGCCCACTATAAACAATGGTACAGAATAGGCACTGGCAGCTCGTCTCTGTTGAAGAGTTCAAAGCTTGAATGCTGGCTCCTCCAAACTGCTCTGGTGTCAGTTATAGATGAGTCATGTAATCATGTGGTGTTACTATGGGCAGCTTCATAAACTTCTATGGGCCTGAATAAAAGCCTCTTGTAGTCTGCGTGTTTCTTGATCTTATTTTGTTGCACATATCTACAGGATGTGAACCAGATGGGTTCAGTTTGCTATTTTTTACTTGTTGCTTCACTGCAAACAGAAATCTGTGTCACATGTGAGAAGAAGAATCCAGTTTTGGATGTGACCCTCTTTGTGTGTCTCATCAGTGTCCATCAAGCTCTGCAGCATTTGCCTGGCAGAGTTGAAATGGTTTTCAAGTAGCAAAAAGGCCTGATCAGCACTCATTTCTCTCAGTTTGCTAAAGGATGTATTGAAAACAAAAGCAGAGAGAAAAAGTGCAGAATGTGAATACAGTACTTGAGAAGAGAACTGGGCAGAGGGACTGCCAAAATATGTGTAGCTGGATTGTTTTCAAGCAGTGGAGGAAGGGGGAACAGGAAGATAGAAAGGCAGAGATACTGGGAGGATGTAGAAAGCAGGGAGCTGTGTTGTGAAACTCTTCTCTCTGCGCTGGGATCCCAGAGGCCATGACTTCACAATCATACCAAGTACACGCATGTTTCATAGGCCTAAAGGCAGTAGGTAGGAAAAAGAGGTGTTTGTTTTCATGCTTTAAAGGAAGAGGAAGCTTTCCTATAACGTCACACAACTCATGGGTATCAGCTTATGTCTTTTTGTTTCCTCTTTATCATTGGGCATTTTTTTATGCTCAACATCGCAAACAAAACCAGCAGGTCCAAATGCAAAAACAAAATATATGATGCATGAGTTTTAGGCATGGAGAAGATTTTTAATGGTGGCTTCTAACTTGAAACATCACAGAAAACACAAACTGATATTGCAATCTAATAACTTGCACAGTGTTGGAACATTTTTTTTTTAAATTTTGGCTTTACCTGATTAGTTCCTATTAAAGGAATAGAGCATCAATCCACTTGCTTCACTAAGTTTTGAAAATTGATTAAGGTTTATTTTTCTCTTAGTTTCTTTTTCTTAAATGTAATGTTTTTGTGTGTTAACTTATCTGCAAGAGTTCAGAGTTCCATCAAACTGTGTGTATGTTACCTCTTGCGACTAATCAATGCAAGGCCAGTGTTTGAGTTAACCAAATGTATTTTTAAATCGAGAGCCTCCATTCATTCATTTACTTTAACAATGAATGAAATGAGTCTTCACCATGGTGGGTGATAGTGCTCATGGGAAATACAGACTTTGTCCTGGAAAACATTAACACTTCTATTGAAATTAGTTCCCAGAATCTGTGAATATGAAACGATGTAAAAAAAATTAAATGTTTTGTGAAGAAGGTTCTCTGTTTTTTTTATTTAAAAAGGGAATATTCAGCCTTTACATATTTCAAACATTGATATAATGTAAAAATGCTGGATTTTCAGGCTAAGAATGCTGATTTTCAAACTTTTAAATATTCACATTGTAGAAATCCTTGAAATTGTCTGTAAACTGATCAAAATGTGCTGATTTATAAAGAGCAAATTATCTTCATGAGACTTCCTGCACTCAAAATAAATAAATAAGTAATGACTTCAATTGAATTTATTTTGTCATCTGGTTCCTTTTAAATGTGTTGAGTTACCTGAAAGCAATAATTTTAAGTTGAACTTAGTTGACCCAAAAACAATGTTTTCAACCAAACTAATTTATTTTCAAGGTAACAATTGATACAATGAATTTAATTAAAGCCAAAGGTTCATTTTTTGAGATATGATGATGAAATGATGAAAGATCTCTTCCTAACTGTTGTATGACAAGTTGCAGGAGCAGATATCAAACACCAAGGTCACATAGCTCCACCCCAGCAGGCCTTCAGAGAACGAGCCAGTCAGAAAGAGAAGCGGCTTTTTTTGAGTCAGGAGCCATAACCGTGCCCCCAAAATGCTTAAGACACCTGTACAGGGCATAGTCAGATCAAATGAGATGCTGTTCTTGAAGTCCCTTGATTAAATCACAGTTGTCACTCTGTAAAGGGAACCCTCTGACTGCTCAATCAAACTTTTTAAAGCTGTATTTAGTATGTAGTTAGAAGAACTCAAAAGAAGCAATAGAATCAAGTCTTATCTATTGCTAGGTCAGTTTGATAACAATAACTCTAAAAATGTCAGCGCTGATTGGTCTGATATGAATGTGTAAGAGTACAGGGATTTCCGTTCACACTATGTCACACTCAAGGATATTATTGGTTCTGGAGAGACCACAGAACAACCCAGTTGGTTAAATGAGGTGTCAATCAAAAAAGGGAAAGCCTCACCATAAAATCAGTGAGTAATAATGAGAGTAATGAGATCTAAAACACTTTGCAGAGTCTTCAAGGCTCTGTATTCAACCTAAGTTTCTACCAGTGAGTGGGTTAAATAGACAGCAGCAGAGTGTTTCAGACAGAGGGGGAAATAATATAACAGCAGTGTGAGAAAAACAGAGATTTATTTGACTGTAAATCTTTCAAAGCTGCTTCAAGGGTACCAGAGGGACAATATAAAAGCACAAAAGCACAATACCCTTTCTTCGAGGAAAAGTTGAAACGTTCAGATTAAAGTTGAAGAGAGTAAGATACTCTATTGGGAAGACAAAAATTAGTTCAGTCTGACTTGAGGCTGTAGAGTAACAAATTAGAAATAATGCAGTATAGTCATGTATCCTGTCAAAGCTATAGGAAACTGTCCTTTAATTTGTACTCAATTTACATTCAATTAAGGAAAAGTGTAGTAATACAGCCTAAACTTCTCTGCTGTGCTTTCGAATGTTCTCTTCCTCAGAGTTTTTGTTGACTTTATTTCTCGTCACTGTGTTTTCATAGTAATTGTTTGTGACAACATGTTATTGCGCCGTCACACATGCCCACAGTATGACAGCCCGTCTACCAGCAGCTTTGTTCCATTTTCCTTTAAACATATCAGGGGCTGGATCTGATTTGTGGCTGTTTAGAAAATACCCTACACATGTCTCCACATTAGTCATCTTCTTACTGTAATGTAGATGTTTGTTGCAACAGCAAAGCCTGCTGCTGCCCCGACTGGATTACGGGATTTTACACAGTAACCTTTTCTTTACCCTTTCATCACATCTGGGACTCAAGCTTTTTATTTCTCATGTATGCAGCTGCACGGTTTACGTTTCAGCTTAACCCCGCTTACTGTGACAACTGCGCGTCTGTCTGTCTCTCTCTTTGTCGAGTGAAGAGCTGGTAAGGCGTCTCTTGTGCCAGTTTTCTTTCTCTGGCCTCGGTGAGCCATGTCTGAGGGCTCTGTAGTGGTGGGAATGAATGAATAAGCTGCTGGAACTGACGCAGAGTCAGGCCGACTGTATATTGTGGTCTATTTCTGGACTCAGCCTGAAGGTTCAATGTGCAGGAGTTTTGCAGATGTTGATGCCAGAAGTGGATCAAACTGTGACCTCAGATTCGTGCTTCACCTTTTAAAAGTTTCTCCCACACCTACACACTCATACACGTACAAACACACACATCATGAAGAGTTGAGGTGTCTGTAGCTCATCCCCCATGTGTCTCATCTGTTCCCACAGTCATGCAGCAACGCATGTCTGCTTTTCTTTGACTCATATGGGGGACTCCAGCATTTTCAAACCTTCTTCTAACATAATGGAGGGTCTGACTGGACACCAGGTGGACAAAGTTTTCTTTTTTTATTGGTTGGAGATTCCTGTTTGTGCTATAAAACGTATAACTTTACAGAAAGGAGCCCTGCAGAGTGAAGACATTAAACTTTTTAAATCCACCAAATGCTATTAGGACTGTCAACTTCTTCTCTCAGCGCTGCAGGGCTCTGTTAGGTTATTGTAACGACATTACGTGACACAGTTACATCAGCAGCATCACAGCACAATGCTCCTGGTGCTGCTGTAAAAATGTTACCTTCAGCCGTTTGGATAAAAAACTTTCTGTTTCCCTCCTGCTTTCTCCTTTTTTCTGCTACACAAGGACGGATTTTCTCCATTTTGGCTTTAGTCTTACGCCTCACTGTTTCACAGTTTTTCCATTTCCTCAAGCACGCTGTGCTGTAAGACTACAGATCCAGGAATAGTCCATGTGGTGCAGGCTGGATTTAGGGGCCGCTGTGGCTTGGCTTGGTGGTAGAGTTGGTCGTCTTCCAATTGAAGGTTCATGCTTTGATCCCAAAAGTGTCCCTGGGTAAGACATTTAGACCCCGAACTGCCCAAAAGCTGGGCTAAGGGTGTGTGAGTAGTGTATGCCAGGGGTCTTCAATGCTTTTTAGACCAAGGACCCCCTAACTGATGGAGAGATTGTATTTTATATTAAACTGGGCCTTGCACCATGGATACAGTTGTGCCCAAAAGTTTACACCTCCAGCAGAATTCCTGATTTTTTTGGCCTTTTCTCAGAAAATATGAATAAAATGTGAAGACATTCATAGGAAAAAAAAATGTTTACTCTTTTTTAATCATGATGACAACAGAAACTTCAAAAATGACCCTGTTAAGAAGTTTACAAAACTCTGGTGGTTTTGTCCTGATAAATGCACAAAAGTTAACACAAATGTGTTTGAATGTCTACTAAAGATAACCATCCTCACCTGTGAATTATTGCTTGTAATCAGTGTGTGTGCATAAAAGGTTGTCAGTGACTTTCAGAGCTCCTGACAGACTCATGCATCTTTATTCAGTGCTGCACTGAAGTTTCTGGGTTTTACGGAATGGAAAAGAATTGCAGCTTTCTTTGGTTCAAGTTTACTGATCTTGAGTAAATTCATGTCATGCAACAGTTATCCTTTTTCACATGCCTGAGTGTCATGTCAAAGTTCATTGTCTAGTTCTCTTAATAGATCTTTGAATGATGATTAAACTGAAAGGGTCTTAATACTCCAGTTTTTGTTAATGTTTTGTATGCATGCATGAAGTAAGTTGATGTAACATGGTGATGAGGCTATAAGGACCCTCAGTGAGTCTGTATCCTGAGGACTGTGGAGTTGATAAAAAACTGTTTGTGTACAAAGGAAGCTCCACAGGGATCCTTTAATTCTGCACCTGTTTTTTTGCACGGAGAAGAAATGATTGAATTTTTCTCTGTTGTATGAAGCTGTGGTTTGAGGCTGTTTGTATTCATCTTGAGAAACAAAAACAGCAGCTAACTTAGCCCCGTGCCTGCTGGCAACAAAGAGAATTATGAACTATTTTCTGTGTTTTGGTTGTTATCCATGTCTCCACTGGTGCACCTTCCTTTAAAGGCAATCTCTGTGTTTTTTAAACCATTTCCAGGGTTTCTCTTTGGATGGTGTGCATTAGGTCCAAACCCACTCTGCACCTCAGAGAGAGTCTGTTTTAATACTCTGTGATGACAGAGGTGCTGTTTCTCTTGGATATTCTCTCTTTGCTTAATTTTCTGGCATTCAACAGAGAAATGGCTGAAAGAAATTTGTGTCCCTGCCATGAAAATATCTGCTTTCAATCAGTGAAGCTGCACAGTGATGCTGGAGGGTTTGTCTGGCTGTCCTCAGCTGACAGCGGAGGCTGAAGCTGCTTCTTTCAGTTCACATTTACAACGATTAAAAGCGCCTGCATGTTTCTGAGAAAGCAAATAAAACAGTCATCCTTATCTGCATTCACTGGGCACACAAGACATCCTCTTATAATTTTGTTTTACTCTCAGAAAAGTGTAAACTTAATAGCACAAACTTGGTATTACTTTTGAAATGATAAGCAGAGGCAATCTGTATAATGGGCACTTTGTTCCCTTGGTAACAGGCTGCTGTCACTGTCTGCAAACAACTCGCAGTTTTGGAATCAAAATGACATGATGGAATATAATTATTTCCTGATGCTAATTCGAAAAGCTAAGCTGATTCTTTTCAGTTTATCAACACTTAGTGCGCTGTTTATTGAATGTAGAGGGTCTCATAGCTCCGTCATTTTCCAAAATAAAGCAGAAGCATCAATTGTTGTTTCAAAACATCACAAAAATGGAGTTTTATGCAGTAAAAAATCTTAGTATATAGCTGGGCTGGGCTCCAGCATTTAGTCCTTTTCGCAGCGGTCACAGCTTCGACCCCCGGCTATAAACCTTGGCTTTGTATCTTCCCCTCACTCTCTGCTCCCCACAGTTCCTGATACTCTTCAGCATCAAGGCTACTCTCAGTGGCTACACTTCCACATTTGGTGTTTGAGTTCAGATTGAGCCATGTGGACTATAATATCTGGAGGGTTAAGCAGTGTAAGTCACTGTGGTTGGCTCTGTTGGTCGTAGATCAATGTCTGTATATGAAGTTTGTTGATAACAAGAACTAGAGTTACCCCTTGCGGTCGTCTTCCTCTACCATCCAGGCGTGTTGACGCTCATCAGTCTTCCCCGCAGAGTGACGAGTATTTGACTTATGAACACTTAAAAGCTTCACAATCCTGAAAACAAAGAAGACTTACTTTAAACAGATGAGATTGCAACACAATAATTTACCATTAGTGAAACCAGAGAGTTTCCTTTTTTGTCTCTGCAGACAAAGTGGTAAGTAAGGGGAGCTTGCCTGCACATGGATACACAAACTGGAAAAAAAACATGTAGTAGTTGATTTACATAAATACAGAGACCACCTCTGCAGCTCTTGTGTCTTCTGCTCAGAGCTGAATCTGAGACTCATGGGCTCTGTAAGGATCACTGCTTACTTATTTCCAGTTGGCCTTAGTTGACTGGCACCCAGCTTCACAAAAATGATGCCAAAATACCCCCCCCAATGGGTGCTTACGTCACAATCTGGTGACGTCTTTTTAGAGCCAGAGTCAGCGCAGCGGGAACCAACTCTGCTAAAATTAGCAACTTAAAGTTTAAAGGGCAAAGATCCCTCCGGATGGTAGGGGGGTTTTCGTCATCCCAGATTTTGTATCTTTTATACACTTTGAGTAAAAATCAGAGTCTTTAACCCTGTTTTAATTCCAAGGCCACAAGAAAATGAGCCCCTGGGCATCAATAACTGAGTGACACTGCTATTTTTGATTTTAGTGTTTACAAAGAAAAAGATGATGGTTAAAGTTAACACTGAACAAAATCTACAGTCATAAGATCAGATAAAAAGGATATCAAGTCTTATATGAAAATTCTCCCTCTCCATTAGCACATTCAGAATTAACATGTGAGTTGCATTTTGTCAGTATTTTAAAAACTATCCCTTTCAGTCTTTTCACGTTTTTTTAAGAAGTCAGAGTACATTAATGTCTTTAATTGTGTGGTTAATATTATGGTTCCTTTTTCTTAAATGCTGTAGGCTTTACAGAATCTGCAGGAATGATTGTGCTAATATATTATGCAAGTTGGCAATTAACTTGTGAAAAATAAAAGCTGGGAACTTTTATTGACTGAAAAAAATGTGTCAACGAAACAAAAGTTTTGTTCCCAGTTATGTAAAAATATTAACTTCTAAAGTATTTGAAACATTTCAAATATGAAGTACCTATCTAATTTCCAATTTAACCTCCTTTCCTCCCACTCAGAATCAGACATCCCTGGTGTAGTTGGTTTCAGATGACTTCTCTGCTCAAACTGTGTACTGTAATCTGTATTGTTCCCCAAAGCTGCTCTTTTGAGGTGTGTTTTTTGTCATCATTGTACGTTATCCTCATTATTATTGACCGCAAGTTCTCTGTCGAGTTTAGATCAGGTGAGCAGGCAGGTCAGTTCACAAGGCCATGATCTGTAAAGCCCAGAGATGTCAACCAGTCCATGAGGCATGTGGTGGTACATTGACGTGCATGAACACTCACGTCTTTTTCATTTCAGCTGACTGTCTTTTCCACCATAGAAGGGAAATAGTCCTAAGAATAGTGCAGTATCCCACAAATTCACTCTTTCACCATCAATAATAACAGTGAGTTGGAGCAGCATGGCCACTTGATTTTACACACAGTTGTCCACCTGTCTGGTCCATCTAGAGCTGCCTGGCGCTTATTCGTGTAACTTTGGAGAAGCCGACCTCCATCTATTTTGGAGCTCATCCCATTAATTTTTCCTGATGAATTTTCTTCAGTGGATATCTTGTTTTTGTCTTTTAACCCTTTGTTACTCATCTTAGCCTCCTACATCTTGTGGACCAGGGTACATCATCAAGCCCCACAGCTTCAAAAATGCCTTTACTGACAGATGAGGGTCTGTAAGAAACCTTATTTGGTTCTTGACATTTCTCAGCTTAAGCTTTTTCTACACTGTTTTTTCCCATTCTGGTTCCTTTTCACATATCTTATGGTCTGTGTGTCAAACTACAATTTGTTGGCTTTGTCACTATAGATTCACATTCTTTTTACAGCTCAACTCTTTTCCCCTGTGCTCAGATCTCTTTTCTTTTCCATCGTCAAAGTTAAAATGGACTAGCATAAGAATGTGACACACTTACATGTTATCTGTGATAAAGGATACGACAAAGCTTTTAAGGTTCAAACAAAAAGGGTTTTGAATCCAGTCTCTTCCTCCAAGCTTGATAGTGTGTAACCTTTGTGAATCAGCCAGAAAATAGAATCTAATTTATCTGTTTCACTGCTTTCTTTTCATTAGAAATACTTGCTCAACCACCGCTGCAGTCCAGCTCTCTTGCTTATGGCAGCTTTCTGTTGGAAATATGCTATATCAAAAGTGCTGGTTGTTTAGATACCATCAAACTTAAAATGTTTGAACTGTTCCAAAACACATGATACCATTAAGTATCCAATATTTTGATTAGCGTAGTCAAAGCAAAACTTGTTTGGCTTTAATCAGATGCTTGGTAATGCTAAACAGATCTGCACATGTAGCACATTGTGCTTTTTAAATACTCCTCACATTTACCAGCTTCACTGGCATCTGATTGGACAAAAAATAGGTGTGCTGCTCCAGTATGTAGAGATTTTATAGAGGAAAGTGAAAGCAGACAATAGGGGGATAGGACCGCTCTGGGGTCACAGTGAGGCTCTGTTCTTTTTGGCTCTAAAATCTGATTTGTTCATTGTTTAGTTCAAGGGGACAGTGGTGCCAAATTTGTAGATTTTTCTCCTCAGTTGTTCTGAGATAATAATTCACAGAGATTGTTGGAGATTAACGTCTAAAGGTAGCATTGACCTAAATGTTTGAATAATGGATGGACCCACCTCTGGACTCGAAAAGACCAGATTCAACTGGAAATGGAAAATTTCCACATCCCCTGTTGTAAAATCTGCAGAGTGATCATCAGCACTTATTTGGTTACAGATTTCTAAACCTTCTGTAAACTAATGACTCCAGGCTGTCTGTGATACAGTGTGTTATCTGATCGAGTTTTTGGGTGAGGGTGATTTTAACCCAGAGTGTTTGTGTTTGTCTTGGCAAGGTTTGATTTGAAAACAAGA
The DNA here is from genome assembly GCA_008086565.1 of Thalassoma bifasciatum. Lineage (NCBI taxonomy): Eukaryota > Metazoa > Chordata > Actinopteri > Labriformes > Labridae > Thalassoma > Thalassoma bifasciatum. Next base: position 263,455 of record RPOG01000624.1, read on the forward strand.
TCTGTGACCTACCTGGCACACACCTGGTTTAAATGCAGGCTAAATAGATTAGAGGCGTTTACATTTGGGATATTAGCGTGCGGCTGCCACAGTCATCGACTCAGAGACATAAAACTTTAGGCTACTTTGTGACACTGACTGGATCCAATCAGGCATCTTGATATTCATTTCCTTTCTGCTCTGTGCAACAAATCCAGTAAAGGCATTAAATAACCCAATAAATTACCTTTATAAAACCAGCATGGTCCTGTGTTCATAGAAGCCCAGAGGGTTCTGTCTCCTGTTTCAGGAAAACTATCCCATGGACTTCCACCAACAAATAAAAACATCCATCGTCAAATAAAATCATGCAAATCCAATTTGAGACGCCTTGACACATCTTTCCAAAGTAAATATTCTGCACAGCTCAAACTTCTGCAGCCACATGTTAACTAGAGCCAGGCTGACACAGGCTGAAGGACCAATATTACCCAGAGCTGACTTATCACTCAAAGTCTATTGGCTCATTTTGAGGACAGTGTATATGTCTAATATACCCAAAGTGTCCTACACTTCTGGAAAATTGGCCGGACTACTTCAAACATCTGTCAGGATAAAGTGGCTTTAGCCCCTGGTCTGCTAAATTTTTAGTCACATGTTTTATTTTTGCTTTGTATCTTGGAAGAGCAGCTGTAATCTTATTTTTTCATGGAAAAATCCTATCCCCCCCCCAAAAAAAAAAAAAAAAAAAAAAAAAAAAAAGAGGCAAATTTCCAATATGCCACAGTGTTGAGTGGTGAACTCTCAGTAGGCAGTAAATCCTGCAGAAAAAGGCGTCTGATTGGGCAGCGCTCTGAAACGAAGCATGAGGCCGAAACCCTGCAGAGGAGCCTCACATTTGGCTGCTCACATCTGCAAACTCTCGTTTGGTCGGTATCCAGAGCTCATTATCATGGATAAGTTTTGGAATGAAGACCGTATGGTTGAACAAATAAAGAGATACGCCTCTTTTGCCCCACACTGCACGCGCCGCTGCAGAGCTGTATTTACCTGGCTGGCAGTCACACCTCAGTGACCTCTGTTATGATTAGATCTAAATCCAACACTTTGATGCTTTCGAGCTTATTGATTGGGAGAAATTGAAACTGAAACAGAGACGGGGATACTGAGGGTGCTGGAAAAGCAGATGTTTATAGAATCTATGAATCCTGTGGTTCAGGGTCTGCTTTTGTTCCTGTTCGCCAAGAAAAGTCTGATTTGGTGCAGGATGGGGAGTCTGGATTAGAGCCCAGCGAGCACATATGTCAGCCAATATTTCCAAGCAGCTTGTGCCGATAAGAGAAAGATTGCTGTCGGCTTAGACCAAACTGACACTGCAATATTTTTATCTCTAAGATATGGTGCAACATAAAAATGTTAAAGCCATTTTACCAAATAAATGCTGCACAGTGTTCCCCACAGATTGACGCTGTAACTATGGTGTGGAAGGGATGATAGTTCTACTGTCTATTGGTGCATCTTTTTCTAGCATGTGCTCAGACAACTTTTATTTGCTCATCTTACTTTCTCATAGTTTTATAACACACACACACCTCACAGATAGCTTCCTCTTAACACACACAGCAGTGTGTCTCACCCTGACTTACTGACTCTACTGTTCCTCTTTCCTCTCTGCATCTTATCTTTTGACAAAGAAACAGCTCAGGATCTGTAATCTTTCACTCCATATTTTTTTACAAATGTGTGATTGCGTGGGGAGACTTGTTAATGACGTATTGTTTAGTGCTAATCCAAAACTGAGAGACTTCATCAGAACTTTAAAGCAGCAGTGTGAGAAGTTTCATTTCCAGCATGAGATATTGCACCTCAATCCCAATATTGTCATTGAGGACCTATTAAAAATAAAACATAGAAGAACAATAAGCAGCAGTTGGTTTAAAAAAACAAAGTTCAATCTAATAGTAAATGAAAAACCAAGCATGCATCAGTTTTAACAAACCGCAATCACTCTAAAAGGATATGTAAAGTAAAAAAAACAAATACAAGGAAGGCGTTGCTGCAAATACAACCATCCACACTGGTCATATTTACATGCTCACACTGTAACTGTTTATATGCTCTGAAAAGTAAATAGGTTTTGATTTTTAGACAGTTGTTGGTGATTTACAGATACAAGAAGGAAAAATGTGACACTGGTCTGAAAGTTAAGTTTGGTACACTGCCATTCATCTTCCACCACTTATTTGGGTCCAGGCTGTGGGGGCAGCAATGTCATTAAAAGACCAATGACCTCTGTCCCAGGCCACTTCCACCAGCTCGTTTGGGGAGGTCTGCCCTCTCAAATGTCCGAGCTCCAGAGCCTATCTCAAAGGCTGAGCCCAGGCACTCAGCGTTTCAGCTGCTTGAATTTGCAATCTTGTTCTTTTGGTCACCACCCACAGCTCGTGTCCATAGGTGGGGGTTGGAACGTAGACTGACCGGTGAATGAGAGCCTTGCCTTCTGGCTGAACTCTCTCTTCACCACAACAAACCTGTAAAGCATCTGTATCACTGCCAATGCCGCCCCAATCCATCTGTTAATCTCTCACTTTCTTTTCACCTCACTCATGAACAAGACCCTGATTTACTTTGAAGCGAAGACTCTCTCCCAACCTGAAATGGGTAGTCCACCCTTTTTTCGGCTAAGAACTATGGCCTTTGACTTAGAGGTGCTGATCTCCATCCCAGCTGCAAACTGCTCCAGTGCGGACTGGAGATCAGCGTTCAAGAGCCAACATGACCACACCATTTGCAAAAAGCAGAGACAGGATCCTAGACCCCTAAAACTGACTCCCCCTTCCATTTAGCTTAGAAATCCTGTCCATAAAAGTAATGACCAAGACCAGTGACAAAGGGCAGCTCTGGCAGAGTCCAACAAGTTTGACTTACAGTTGACAGTACAAACCAAACTCTCACTCCGGAAATACAAACAAGGCATAGACCATAACAACTGGCCATCGACTTCATTTCCCAAGAGCACCTCCTTCAAGACACATCAGGGGCCATGGTCAAAAAAGCCTTTTCCAGACTAAAGAGCACATGTGGTCTGGTTGGGCAAACTCCCATGCCCCCTCTTGCACCCTTACAAGGGAATAGAGCTGGTCTAGTGTTCACAACCAGGACAAAACCTGCATTGTTCCTCCTGAATCTGAGATTTGACCAACTACTGGACTTTCTCCTCCAGCACCCAGGAGTAGACTTTACCAGTCTGCCACTCCAGAGGCACCATCCCTGATGTCCCTGATGTCCATGCAGTGTTGCAGAGACATGTCAGCCAAAACAGTCCTACAACATCCAGAATAACCCAGAACACACTCCAAAAATTAAAATAAAAGCACATGATTGTCTAGCTTTTAGTAAAAAAAAAAAGAAGTCTTACTAGAGTCTTATTAGACTCTTTCACCTGACAAGCTCAGAAAAAGCCTTTTTTGAAGATATCACAAAATGAAAATGATGCCCAGATTTCTCCTGTAGAGTGAAAAAAATCTGCTAAAGAAAAAAAAATGTTCTTGTTAAGTTCCTTGAAATACAAATAATCTCTTGCTATCACTTATCTAATATCTCTTACATAAAATGAACACGATTTTTTTTCTTGACCCATTTATTCTCTTGTTTCAAGCAGAAAGCAGCACTGCTTTTCAGAACCTGAAATAGAAAAATAAACATTCAAGTTAATGCATAATCATTTTGTAATAACATTACTTTCCAATATTTCATCATCCAAGAGTCCCAGACCTGTCAAACATTTCCAGATAGCTTCAGGCGGCAGGGATGTCTACAGTCATGTAAACCTGAAAAGTCAGTCTGGAGAGCAGGTGTGTCGCCTCATTCCTCCACGTGAACACCTGGAGGCCATCTGAGGTGGATCATAGCCAAGATGGAAGTAAACAGAGACGGATGAGTGACTCTAGAGATGTAGTTCTGGGCATAATGTGCATGAAGCTGATATTTTCTCAACACCTGAGATAAATCAACTGTTACAACTAGTACTGCGAGTAATGAAGTGAGAGCAAGTCCTTAAGTGTGTGAAAGAAACCGCTTATCTTTTTCAGTTTCTTCCAAAAGCATGGAACACATCCTAAGATATTCAAACTGGAGAATTAGTGCTGTTTGTAAAGTTAAGGCTACAAACTATTTCATCAGATTATGAAGGGTCTTGATTTAAATAGGTTACTGTACATGACAAATTAAATAAGTGGGTTTAGTGTGGCACCAGATAGGTGAGTAATGTCATATACTTTGACTGAATTGGAAATACAAAGCTCATTTTAAGTTCAATATTTTCACTCCTTGATTTCTGTCTAGTGCACGTTTACAGCTCACAAGTCTTCATTTAAGACTTTCTGATTTCCAGAAACCCACAACACAGCCTCTGTATGATACCAGCTATGTCAAGTACTGTCGCTTTAAAACCCCTTTCCCTAAAAGGCCACTCTTCTCTGATTGGCCAGCTCTCTGGATTAATATATTCCATATACTTGTTTTTATATTTTACTAAAAACACATACAGTAGGTCTTTGTACCAGGATATAAACATCGGTTTTGCTACGAAATTAAATATTTTAATACACGTGTGTATGTGGCTCCCTGATCTTTTGTTGCTGGCCTCTAGTGGACGCTTAAAGAACTGCAGATTGTGCCACCTCTGCATTGGCACGCTATTTTCTGCTTCAGGTTGCTCAGGGTTTATGGCTGTAAACATTTGGAAGATACAATAAGAAATGACATAATTTACAAGCATAATAGGTAAATGTATGGATTGAACAAGTCAATCTGACTCACAACAAAACATTAACTGGAGCTGAAATCACAGTGAAGACGTGTGAAAAATCAAAAAGTTCAAATTTTTCCACCATCAGGATTGTTTTGAGTGCCCTGAATCTTTTAACCCTCCAAAAAAAGAAAACAAAAAATCCCACTAATTAAGAGATTTTATTTAGCCCATCTGGAAAGTTGGCTTGTCGGCCGAACTTGAAGAATGTATTTCTGTGTTTCCTGTGCTGCTGTTACTTAACCAGCTGCTTCTTTTGTTCTTCTGGCCATGTAGCAACAAAGAAAAAGTGAAAACAGATGAAAGTTTCCCTTTTAAGTTTAGTTTTGATAAGGAGTAAAAAAAACTTCTTGTTTGTATTTTCACTGTAGTTGAGGACATTGAGCAGTTTCTTTATTTCTTTATTCTTAATCTCCTTTTTCCTTCCTTCTTTTGATCCTTTTAACATAACAGAGAGAAGTTTGTCCTGAGTGTGACAGGCTGTAATGAGTCAGAATGATCCTTTAATAAGTTTTCACAGGAGCTCAGCCGAGTGTTGCAGCAGTAGACTCAGGGCTGAGTCTGCTCCCCATCCAGCTGTAAGTGGAAGCTGTGCAAGTTGTTCAGGGTCAAAGGAATCAATCTTGCAGAGGCTAGTGGCCCCAGCTGTTGAGTGCGTACAGAAAGCAAACCTCTTATCACATCTCGGAGGCTCCAGAATCCAAGGTTTTGTGGTGAAGTCACTTTATTTACAGGGCTGTATGTGTGCTGGAGGTGCTGGAGGTCTGACTGTCTGGATATAAGCAGGACATTTTAGGTCATGATGTTGTGTAATGTCAGGGTTTTAAATGACTGTGTGTGTGTGTTTCTGCTAAAACCTGGCAGGGTTCCTAGCTAGAGAGGGTTGTGCCAGAATGGTATCCAGGTTTCTGCCCCAGAGACATGGAAACGGACCAATCAGAGGAGTTTTTGGAGAAAATCCTAGGGTGCCCATTACTGACCTATTTGCAGGCTTTGACACTCTTTTTCTGTTAGTGTCAGTGTCCTTATTAGGAGGGCGAGCAGAGCTGCGTCAGACCCACGTTACTTACAGTCCAGCAGAATCTCTCAACATCAGTTTCTCATTTTTATCCGACTCGTTTTTTTCTGCTTTGTTTTCTTCTCTGTCTGTTTGATTTCACTGCCGGGAATGCTGCAGAAAGCTGCCTTCTGTACGCCTGCCAATAAACATGGGGTTCATCCAAAGCCTTGCAGTGGTAGTGGCGAGCCTGGCACGCATCATGCCTCAGTCCTCTCCTCCCCTGCCTGCACGGCTGTCTGGGAAAACCTGTGTTTACTGAGGAGGCCTGAGCAGCAGGAGGAAAACCCAGACTCAGGTTTACGGCTTTGTAGCTGTCTGAATTTGGAGTCTGAGTGCATAACTCACTCCCTTTGCTATATTTTATCTTTGCCGTGCAACCAGGGGCCTCCCAGCTACGGCAGCTAATGAGAAAAACATTTTCCGACAAACTAGATTGAAAAATTTCTTACAAAGCCTTTACAGTGTGCTGCGTTCTATGAATAGGCTTTGAGGTAGCACCACTCCGCAAGTGACACGTCTCAAGTGGCGTCAAAATTACGCAGACACACGTCAAAATAACCGACACAACCCCTGAACATTTCCTTATTAATATCGAGTCTACTTCCCTACTATGAAGTGAACTTGACATTCTCGACTGAGGATGTCACCTCATAAATGTCAGGGACTTTCGTCGTCCCTGGCCTCTCCCCGCCCTACTGCTGTAGCCTGAAGAAAGGTCAGCAGTGTGGGTCCGAAGGTCCCCTCATGAAATCACTGATGTTGTTTTTGTGCCCAGACTGCAAATCCCTCCTCATGCAAAGCTGCTACAGAGCAGTTTGTTCCCTCCAAGTCGAGATCAGCGCACACACACAAAAGGACACACGCTGAATCACACAGTGGAGCTGGAGTACAACAAAGCTTTCAATCCTCATTCTGTGTTATTGTATAAAAACAGTGGGCTGTTGCTGAGTTAGTGTGTAATTCAGGCTGGGCTTTCAGAGGTTGTGCTTACATTCTGCTCTGAATAAAACATAATGTCTCACTTAAGGTCTCGTCTGAATATGACGGTGAAATGTATCTTCATATAAGATTCAGGAGCACAACAATTTAGTCAGTCCTGGTGTGTAGGATGCTTTTTATGCTGCAGCACTTCCTGTAATGCATGCAAAAATGTTATAGACAGCAAAAAACATCTTTGTCTCAGTGAAGTCACCCAGTATTTTTGGAGGAGTTGCCATTAAAGTATGCTGTCTCAAACTAAAGCCAGGTTTATTTTTCTGTGTCAAATTAATGTCTTACCCCACAGCATAGGCCTGCGTAGCCCTTTCCTTTTTTTGTTTTCTTTTTTGCACAGCCCGTTTCTAACACAGACGCTTGACCCATGTTAGAGCCCAATATGTAATAATTACCCGAAATGTAACAACAACCTGAAATGTAAAAAAAAGAAAAAAGTCACAAAACCCAGAAAAAAATAGAAATTTTCAAAATTAAAAAAAAAAATCTGGTTGAAAATTTAACACAGTGCTTGGCCTGTAATGTAATAAAAAAATGTGTAAAACCCTGAAATGTAATAATTGCCCCAAAATGTAAAAACTTAATAATGTTTGTGGAAAAAATTTATTATGTGCTAGGCTCAGCATCTGTAACATTTTGGGTCAGCGATTACATTTTATTTTTCAGGATTTTTTTAATTTTTATTACATTTCAGGTTTTTGTGATAATTAAAAAAAATATATGTCAGGTTTGATCATGTTTTATTTTTTAGTAAATTTGTGGCTCTGCACTTTTGTTACATTATCAGCCAATTTTTAACCAGTGGGTTTCGTTTTTTTTTTTTCCTTCGTTTCGTTTTGTTTTAATTACATTTGGGGTTTATTAGTTTTTTAAAAACACAAATCAGGATCAGCACTTTTGTTACATTATCGACCAGATAAATTCAAAGGTTTTGTTACTTTTTTGATCAATTTTTGGGTATATTACATTTTTCATTACAAATTGGGATCAACACTTTTGTTACATAAACAACCAGTTTCTACATTATACATTATATTACATTTTTTATTATTATTATCATTATATTTTAGTCTTTAAAACTTCAGTTTTATTAAATGTTTGGTTTTATTTCATTTTCTAATAACAACTTGGGTTTTTGTGGCATTGTTCAAAAGTTTTCAGATTATTGATTTTGATACATTTTTTAAAATTATGTTTTGGATTTAATCACATTTTGGGTCATTGAGACAAATCAGGCCCTTAGAAGCCCCTCACCCTACTTGCACCTCTTTCTAAATATAATTAGGTGTTTTAAGCAAATGTAAGCCTTTAGCGGGATTGTGCTTCCTGTATTTATAACCTTTCTGAGTAGCCACACATTTTTTGTATATTTCTCTCTGCCTCTTTATCTTTGCTTGTAAAAGTGGCTTTATGGTCCACAACTGCATTTTTTTGACTTCAGAAGAACGTAACGCTTAAAACCACTGTGGAAAAAAAAAGAGAACTGACCACACTGCCCTGGTGTGTTTTGGAGGAGCACTCAGATTAGCCAAGAAGTATGTAGTGCTCATTACTTCATCAGCCTCTACAGTTAAGGTTCAATACAGATCTATGACCCAGACTCAACCTTTCACTGACACTGACAAAGAGGTGAAACTGAGGATGTCTCTAAAAAAAACAGCTACAACGTTCCCACCTGTCAGTCAAATCAGCCACAACTCCAATAATTCCTGAATATGCATCATCACTCCTTTTTAATGTCAGATACAACCACAGCATTATCTTCAACATGCAGCTGGACTCCATTCAGGATATGTGTTGGCTAAAAGCTTAAGTGCAGTGACCTCAGTTGGCTTGTGTGTGCCCCTTGTTTCACTCCATGCCAAGACAACGCAACGTCAGGCGCCAGGGACATGTTTGTCTCTTCCTCTCAAAAGCCAACCAGGCCACCACACTACGCTGTCTGACGATGATGAGTAAACATCTCTGCTCCATGTGGTGCTCTACATTTACTATCAGTGGGGCAGAGATAAGCACTTAAAACAGCGCGTGTAAGTACAGGAAACTGTAAAGCAGGACTCTTCTGTCTTGATTTTGAGCTGTGTTCAGGATGTATCCGCATTAACACCTGCTCAGGCTGCTCAAACCTCAAAGCTTTGGCCTGGTGAGTGAAGCAGCTGTTACATTTGTTTAATGATTCATAATGCATGTGTTGAGGGAATTCTCTTTTGTATGTTATGTTTGTGTGGTTTTCAGTTTGCAAAGTTGGATTTTCTCTGAATAGATCTGTTGACTTAGCACTCAAGAAACAACTGCACCTCGTGTCCTGTGTGCAGATATCAAAAACTTATGATCAGTCAAAAAATTGCACTAGTTTAAATTCTGCTCTATTGGATCTTAAAAAAGTTCTAGGTAGAGTGTTACAATGCAAAAAGAAGAAACGGGAGTGAAACAAAAAAAAGATTTGTGTAACAGATTTATTGAAAACAGCTATCAAGGATAAATGTTCTGTTTATCAGCTGATCTAAAGTTTAAGACCACAGCCTTTAAAAGACAAATTCTGCACAAAAATGTGGATTCAGCGTCATTTTCTGTCAGGTGTTCACACTGTTATGACCTCCTGATGTCAAAGGTTAAAAACTTTTTTTCTCTTTTAACGTGATCGGACTGTTGAGCTGCATAAACAAAGCCTCCCACAACACACCATCGCTGCTGAGGTTGGATGCAGCAGGACAGTGATTTTGAATTTCTTCAAAGATCCTGAGGGTTATGGAACAAACAAAAGTCAAGTGGAAGACCCAAAACATTTCACCAGGGCTGAGCCCAAGGATCTGACTGGCTGTCCGTAAAGACAAGGGATGATCTTAAACCTAAATGAGGCCATTACTGTCGCTGACTGTGGCCCAATAACCATCTGAGAGAGAAGAGGTTCAAGAACAACAAAAAAAGTCTCCTTCAACTCCACTAAATTTCCTGTTTGGACTTTGACCGAGAGCAGCAAACATGAGACACTGAAAGATGTAAGACAGAGTCACTCTCTGAGGAGGAAAAGTTGAACCTTGATGGTCCTGATGGCTTCCAATGTTACTGTCATGACAAGGAGATCCCACTTAGATGTTTTCTTGGCAGCGCAGTGGAGGGGACAACCTTCATGACTGAGGGCCCTGGTCTGTGTGCTAATGACTGGGTTTTTCAGCAGGACAACACTACAGTTCAAAATTGCCACCTGACAAAGGACTTCTACTTCCAGAGCAGTACTCTCACTCTTTTGGATCATCCTGCCTCATCCCCTGATCTAAATCACATTGAGAACATTATGGGATGGATGGAGAGGGAGGTTTACAAAAATGGACGTCAGTTCCAGACAGTAGATGCCAAACATGACGCATCTTCACCACTTGGAGCAAAGTTCCCACTAACCTCCTGAAAACACTCACATCAAGCATAAACAAAGTAGTTTTGGAAGTGTGGAACAGAAATGGTGGAGCTCCTCATCACTGAGTCCTTTTTGAAAATAGTGATACCTATTCAAGGGGGGGTTTCAGGATTTTTTTTTTAGCTGTGATCTTAAACTTTTGATCTTTCAAATCTCATTTCTTCTTTTGTGTTTTGAGCCTCTACTTCGAACCAAAGATCCAACAATGCAAAATGTAAATTTGTGTAACTTTTTCAACTGGTCTTAGATTTTGCAGCAGGGACCAAAGAGGGGCAGGATTAGTTATTTATTAAGGCACCTTGTACAATATTTAACATGAATGTCACTATTTGATGCATTGTACCAGAGTTAGCTTAAAGCTAATTTACATCTCCAGTCTCTTGGCCTGTTTCTTTAGCTTGATTAGACTTGCACAGTTTACAAGTGCACCACAGTTTATGCAACATGTAAGCGATGACCGGATGAATCCCACGGATGTTTCTTTCAACTTATTTGTCACCTGGAAACTTTACAGACATTACACTTTGATAACTGCTATGTCTAGTTCTTCAAACTTAACCCTCTTAGTGGCACGTGTTATCATGCTTGAAGAGACTGGCTGTGAATGAATGGAAATAACACAGAGGAAGAGACTTTGATTTCCTGATGCGTGAGCTAGTTTTCATTGAACCACAACAAGAGTCTTTGTTGAGCCTGCATCCGCTCAGATAAAGTTGTTTGTAGCTTTATTTACTTTGGCTGCAGACATCAGCACTTGTAATCATTTGAACAGAGAGATCTTCACCACTGTATCCCCGGCACTAGTGATGGAAAACCAGTGCTTCACAGTGTACATCAGTGTAGTCAAGTGGTTCATTTGAAGGATTTGTTCACCAAATCATTCAGTACTTCTCCACAGCTCTGCCTTTAAATCAGAATTTATAAAGCTGAAACAAGGCTGGATGTTATACTGTGAATGGCTGGTGGTGTTAATGATCCAATGAGTTGATAATTTAACGGGATAAAACTTCAGTTTGCTAACTGAAAGCTCATAATACAATCACATATATTTTTGAGACCGTTCTGTTTAGTATTTTAAATTCACAAATCCTTCACTGACCGTTGGATGGGAGTAAGATTGAGAGTTTCAATACGTTCAGTAAACAACTGACTGAAAGTGGATGTGTGAGACTGTGAGACTGTGAGTCACCAGCCTCAGTCATACTGAACTGATTGAAACACGATCAAACCAAGACCATCTTTGTGTATGTTGAAACAGTTGAGTGAAACTATGTTGAATTTGAAGGCGTTAACATACTGACAGCAGCTATCGAACGCACATACATTTTGACAACACCCAAGTCGTGAATGAAATATTTATTTATTTCTCAATTTTGGAGAGATGAAAGAAAAATGGAGGGCGGGCTTGGTCGACTTTTTTGATCAGAATGTAGAGACATAAGACAGGAGAGAGGAGAACGCAACTGGAGTTGAGATACGAACAACTCTTTTCAGTTACTGATTCATTTCAGTCATATCACCCAGATGATTTGTTCATTTTTAACAAATCATTCACCAACACATCACCTGAGGGCCTGCGTTTCAAAATGTGACATATTTTTTCACTGAAGGACTTCTGCTTGGTTTTTATAAAATATAAATGGCGAGCTGAAGAAAGTTATTGTTTCCATTGGATATTTTCTAATTTTTGACTTAGTCTGTTTGCTGCCAGTCAGTTGATAGGGCTTTAAGATCTCTATTGTCATTTGCATGCAATTTGTTTGAGTTGGTATTGTAGCTTTGTTGGGAGAGCAGCAACAAAGACCCCAGAACAGAATGAGCATCACGAAACACTGGTGAACACTGACACTGGTAAAACTAGACATAATAAAAGAAGGATCTGAGTGGAGGTGTGTTTTTAAAGTGGTTTGTAGAAGGAGCAGGAGTTGGCAGGCCTGTGCGCCGTTAAGCTGTTTGCCGTTTGGATGTGTAGCGGAGCTGTCGGCTGATAGAGGCTGGAGTTAGAGCAGCTGATGTCATTATCTTCTGGTGCGAGAAAACTGTGAGGAAATCTGCTTTAATGCAAGAGCGCACAGTGCAGTTGGTAAAAGTTTTTCATCATCAAATGGAGTGAGACTTTTCAGAAAAGAAAACTTTGATTCTTTTGGTGAATAAAACCAGGAATAAAACCTAAGCTCTGGTGACCTTACGGACGTGCTCCTCTTTCAAAACATCTCACTTGTTTGCACATCGTCAGAGAGGCCAGTGTTTATTTAGATGCCATTTTGTTTGTTTGTTTGTTTATTTTTTTGTTTTATTGCTCTGCTGCATCCAGTTGATGGGCAGCAGCAGACTTGTTGTTTGATATTGTTGTTTGCAGGCTCCTGTTCAATACAATCTGAATAATTAAACAGAATAGCCACAATGACTCGCCGTTAGTTATCTTAATGTTATAAAGGCTCAGCTTTGGTTTGCTGTGATCCAGCTGCAGGAAATCATTATTGCATACTCTTCTTTTAATTAGATCAGAAATAAAAAAAAGAAAAGAATAAGAAAAAAACATCAGAGCTTTATAAATTCTGTTGCCCTGACTTTGCATATGTTTTCTGCAAATCCAGATTCTAACACTGGTTGAATTTTTCAAACCATTATTTTTACAGACATGTAGGATATTCTTAAGCTTCAGGTTGTATAAAATTTGTAGTTTTATAAGGTTTTCAAAAATACATAGAAATCAGAAATACAAACATACACAGACAACTTTATCTATTTCAGACCTTTTGCTCATGTTTTTTACAACAGAAATTAATACAGATAATTACGTTATGTGTATTTATTAGTGATGATATGAAAAACTATCTGACTGCATTCATTTTATTATTTAAATACCTTATTTTTTATTAGTTTCTGGAGATTTTTGAGACATGAACATTTGAAGATGAAATCCAAAAGACAAGATAATCTGCACGTTTATCAGTAAGTGAAGTCAAAAATAAATTTCTGTGAAAGAGTTTACAGAGGAAATGATAAACTCCAAGATAATCTCCATGTCAGGCCCTTCTTCTAAGTATTAATGTTTTTTTATCCTCTGCCCACATCCTTTGTTGTAAGAGGGAAAGCTCCTCTGCGCAGCAGTTTGATGACAGAAAGGTCTGAGGGATAATTAGACACTGATCTGATGATGTTTCGAAACACGGTCCCAGCGTGAGCTCAGAGCAGGTATGTGCCACGCTGCAGCAGGGTGAGGAGGGTGAGGAAGGGGGGGACTCCCTGTGGCCTGGCTTCAGTCTGAGCGCTGGCAGCCGCTCTGTCACGTCTGGCAGCAGCTGATCAGTGCTGACACTCACTCTGTGAACATGTATTCCCCGCAGCGCTCGCTGTCTGCTGCAAACACACACCGTGCATGCATGATGAAGCTAATTCACACACCGAGACGCGTCATACACGACCACACACACACACTCGCTCGCTCAGAGGTCGAACAGAGGTCAGGGTGGTGCATTATACCATCCTGCAGACGTCTGTGCGACTGTAATGCAGAGGCCTCGGTGGAGCTAGACGGTGCAGTGGGGAGGCTGGAGGGGGAGGGCGGGCACGGCATGCAAGGTCAGAGTTAAAGCAAAACCGCCAGAGAAAACCATGACTCCACTGTAAACATGCTGCATTCAAACACAGGGGCAGAAACCTCAAAAATCTGTTTATTTTTGTCTTTAATGCTGTTTAGTTCATTTCTTTTAGAATAACACCTTTGAAGACTAAATAAGAATGCCTGTTAGTGCCTGAAATTCAAGATTAAACTTCAGAGTCATTGTTAAACATATTTAAACACCTAAAAATGAAACAGTGCTTTTCTAGTTAACAACACACAACATTTAGAGACAGAAAAAAAGGTGTAAATGGAAATAAAACACCCTGCCCTCATTAGCCATGTTATTATTCGTATTGTTATCATAATTAATTAGCACAACAGTTATGTATAATTCTACAATTTAATATAGGAGAAACTTTTGTTTAAAGCAGTGAATAACAAGCAAGAAAATCCAATGACCTTGACAGATCTTTAAAGATTTTAAAATGTGTGTTCAAATGTTAGGGGTGAGCAGAAAAACATGCAAAACACGTAAGACAAACATTTAGAATGGTTAATAATGTGAGTCGACATTTCTCGAGGCATTTGAACTTGAGTTTTCGAAATATTCTCAGTTTTTTTTGCAAAGTCAAAAACATTCTGATAGTTTCATCTGTTCTAGAGCTGCAGCCTCTTTTTTCAGTTATTTTGAAGGCCTGCTGTTCCCTAAATGTCTTAAAGTCATTAAGATCTGTGTTTTATGGTACAAATATTAAATAAAATTTTCTTTTCTATTCTAATTCAAACAGGGTCATGAAAACAATAATGCGCCCATTTTCACAGACACATGATGATGCCAATTACTATGGATCAAATAAAACACATTTACATTAAATATTTTTTTGCTCCATGATATTTTTCTGCATCTTTTTATTCTATTTATCCAAATAAATGCTTTAACTTGTCCAGTCTGCAGACAGAAAACTCTCTGAGACTCTCCTCTTAGACAAGACGCTATGGTCCAGCGAGACTCAAACCTCTCATCACAAAAGCACTTTCCCCCCTCACAGCCCCTCCCTCCCTCTCACCCCCACCTGACACAGACTCTCATACGGCCCCAGAGTCACTTAACACCACAGTAATGCTCAGATTATAAATCAGACTGTTCCAGTACATTAATGCACAGTGGACACCAACATCTCCTGCTGAATTTCTCACTTTCTTTGTATTTTATTTTTGCATTTTTAAATTTTGCACTCACCATTATCCCACATGAAAGTATAGCTCTCTCTCGTTATGCAGCTTTACATTAATGCATTAAAGCAGTATGTTTTAGCTGCAGCCCTTTTGAAAACTCTCAAGGTCACCGTGAAGGGGGCAGAGTTCAAAAAAGAACAACAATGTAAAAAAATGGTTTGATTAAACTAACAAGAGCAGACGCAGCGCAGCGAGAAGGATTTGTGTGAGTTGAAAAAGATGTGTTTTGTGACGGGATTAAAGAGTAGACAAAGAGTCAGTGTTACAGATGTCTGGAGGGAGGGAGGACGAGAGAGAGAGAGAGAGGGAGGGAGGGAGGTGGATGGATGATAAATCTGAATCTGACCCACATGTGACCCACTGATGTCCAACAGTCCTCTCATTTTTAACCGTTTTCAGCTTTGTTTTAATTTCTTCATACAAAGATTTGAACAAAAATCTGGTTATCATTACTGGATGGAATTGATAGCGGTGAGGTTTTTGAAAAAGAATGCTTTCTTGTTCATCAAAAAATGTAACAGACAAAAAAAGGCAAAGTATGTGGGAATGCTTTAGAAGAACAAACATTTTTTAACATTAAATGTAATAGGAGAAAATGTTCTCTACTGTATTTAAAAGACTTAAAAACATTCAAAATATATAATTAAATACATATATTTGATAAATGACTATAATGTTGCACATTTTATTACATTTCTAATGCTGTGTGTGCTCACTGTATGTCTCTGCGCTGTGTGTGAGGTTAAATGTGTTTCATCTGAGCAGAAACTGTGGAGGGAAAAAATATACAAAAACATGAGCAGCAATGTTTTAGTGTGCACTTGTGGTGTTAGACAACAAATAAGACTTATTTCTCTTATTTGAACATGTTTTACTGTCATATTTCTGTAAGCATTTGTGCTTTGATAGCAGACTGAATGAGACTCATGCAGGGATCTGTGGAT